>CM076575.1:1740548436-1740714744 GCA_034641835.2 Pinus albicaulis
GAAAACACAACACAATGAAGTAAGGAATAGGTTGCTTAAGCACATATGGTGCACCACACTTCATCAGTTTACTAGCCCTGGTTGATAATTAATGAAAGAAATTTAGGAACACTAAATTGACTAAACACCACTGACCAATCCATAAATCTAGAAATACAAGATGAGGGCACTCCAAGCTTTTTGAATAGATAAAGACCAGGTTACACACTATCAAAACAAGTATGAAAAGTACCAAAAAATCTCATGCATTCATATAAATTCACCACCTAACAAAAGCCCTAAATAGAGAGTTTGGAGAAACTCAACAAGTATAACATACACTCATCTCTGTCTCCACTATCAAAAACCCTAAATAGAGGATTCTCATAACTGGATATTTTATATGCATATAAATTTTTTTTCCTGTAGGCACTGGAAAATGATTTTCCAGCGCCTACAGGTAAAAAACTTTAAATTATTATCAAATATCCAGTTACCAGAATCCAATTACATTTAAAACAAAAACAGAAAGATCTAGCAAGAACCATTGACCAATCCTTAAAGATAGAAAGACAAGATGAGGGCACTCCAAGATTTTTGAATAGATAAAGACCAGGTTACACACTATCAAAACAAGTATGAAAAGTACCAGAAAATCTCGTGCATTCATATAAATTCACCACCTAATAGAAGCCCTAAATAAAGGATTACGAGTAGCCCCGGATATTTGATATGCATATAAAAAAAATTTCTGTGAAACTTGCAGGAAAATGATTTTCCAGCACCTACAAGAAAAAAAATTTAAATGCATGTCAAATATCTAGTCACCAAAGATTAATGCACAAATATGCTTCATATTTCATTTTTCATTTTTTGTTAAAAAAAGCATTTAAAAAAATGATGATAAAAATACTTTTTATATGCCATTATTTAAAAAAAAAGTGATGGTTGGAAACCTCAAAAACCAATACTACATCCTACTGGCATACTATTATATCATGCTCCATTATAACCTTTTATTTTCCTACTTTACACACTCATCCTAGTGTAAATCTCTTACATTTCTAGCATAAACATTTTACTTTCAAAACCCTAATGTCCCTGATAGACCATATAAATTTTTGGGAAGGAAAAACATTACAGGTATTCTAATTTTTACAATCAAGAAGAAATTTTACATTGTCCCATGGTTATAAGGAAACAACTTTCAATAGGACGCTACAAGACTGTTTCATAGAAAATAACTAATTTCTTTTGTGTAATATGAGAAGGGGTATTTTCGAAGTATAATATTGATAAGGAGGTACAAGAATACTTTGTTTTGAGCCTACAAGGATACTTTATTTTGAAGACTACAGGAATACTTTACTTTGAAGCTAACATAGGCTACAAGTATGCTATGTTTTAAAACACAAACATATTCTATTATTGAGAAGAAGTATGCATTATTTTGAGAACAAAAGTATATTTTGTTTTAAAACACCAAGGTACTCTGATTTTGAGAGAAGGAATGTCTCTAATATTGATAAAAATAGTGCTATGTTACCTTTGTTTGGCAAGTGCTTTCTCATAACTTCTATGTGATAAGAAGCAATGCCTAGTGGTTTAAACATTCAAGGGGTGAACCAATTTGGACCAATTGGTTCTGATAACATCAGGAAGAATATTTTACCAAAAAAATCTAGAAATTTCCTAATATAGTCTAATAGATACATAGGAAACAAATCTTTAAAGATGGCTATTCGTGGCAAAATTTCTCTTGGATAATGGTAAAACCTTGGAAAATTTTGTGTCGGGGTGGAAATAAGAAATAGATATAGATATATGATGTAATGAATATGGGGTAACGTTTTCATCACTGTAATGTTCATGAAGGTACCATACATCTCCATGTTGGTAGTAAGATGTATTCAATTAAATAATTGGGTTTTATACTTACATAGGTAGATTTGAGATTATTATTTTCAGTGACATGTAATTTTCATCTTTTGTGCAAACTTACCATTGAGAATTTAATAATATAAGTTAAGAAAAGGAAACCACCACCACTTTTAGTTGAGGTTTTGGTTCTTAAGATGTCAACGTTGTAAGGAGGTTGTTGATGTGCTCATGATAGTGATAGTGCAACAATCAATATTTTTACCAATTTTTGTAGAAAGATCCAATTTGACAACCTGAGGTTAAATATGGAACTTTACAAGGAGCTAAGGTCAAGTACGAGGTAGAGAGTTGAATTGAAATATAAAGCTAGAACTGTAATCTGTATTCTGCAGTAGATTAATGATGATCTTTAGCATCAACCATTTAGTACACAAACAACATTAGCAATTTAGCAGCTATGATTTTGTTATCAAATGATCAATGATATCATCAACTTCCAAAATTCAAGTTTCAAAAAAAAATATAAATTATGACAAATAACATCAATCATGAAATGGAATCAGGCATCCCGTTATGGAATCAGGGATGAAATGGAATCAGGCATAACATTACGAGCTACAAAATACCTAATAATTTCATAGACATATTTACCAGTGTTTCGTTGAATCCTCCGACGTGGCTATGCTTCTCCCTGGACTGTTGAATAATTGACGGGCTGAGCACTTTCCCTTGAATGTTGAATTTGGGATGAACTAAGCACTTTCGGAGGCGTGAATGAACCAGAATGACAGGCTGAGCAATATTATTACTGGCACGAATACTCTCCGTTCAAATTTCAACTCACCAAGCGTGGGGAGTGGTGGCGTCGTGGGGGTGGCAGATGGGAAAGGATGGGTGCGGAGGGAGAGAGGTGGCGGAGGCAGTGGCGCGGGGTCCACCGGAGGAGTTTCTATCGTCACCGTCTGCCGGGAGGCCTTGCTATCAGCGTCATGGGTGGGGTCCACCTGAATCCCGAAGAAGCACGGGGGTCGCCAGAGGGAAGATTCCCGAAGAAGCACGGGGGTCGCCAGAGGGAAGAGTCCCGAAGCTATCCCATCAACCTCCGATTTGTCAAAAAAAAGACTCTTCCATCCTATAATATGAACATCATTTTTCTTCTCTGAAAAAAAAATAAATAAATAAATAAAAATTATGTGATCCATAGTAAATTGTTTAAGAAATTCTTTTATGAAAATCACATTAGAAATTAGAGAATCTACTCCTTTTAAACTACTAAGTGTAGTTCATCATCAAAAAACTAATGAATGCGTTGATCGATATCAATCCATGTATATATACTGCAGAGATGTGCAATGGTCAAAAGGTAAGAACATGTTTAGAAAATTAATAAATAATACAAATGAACTTTAATATAATTAATAAAATATAGATTGTTAGAATTTCTAAGTAGAAAATAAAACCCTAATAATTATTAAAATAAACTCTAACCTAAACTAAGAATACAACAAATAAAAAATCAATAACTAACAATCTAAAAATAAAAATTGAAACAAATGAATAAAAATATAACAAATAAATTAATATAAAACAAATAAAAAATCAATAACTAACAAACTACAAATAAACTTTAAAAAAAATTGGAAAAATGAATAAAAATATAATAAATAAATTAATAAAAACAAAAAGGTATTAAACCAAACTAAACAATAAACATAACAAAGATCAGCTAATATAAAGCTTTAAATTCAAGCTAATGCTAATAAAAATATTTATAAAATACATAGAATAATATATTTTTAATTGGAAAATTATTATTTATTTTCTTTGAAATTATTAACACCAATTCTAGCAAAAACGTTAGAATAAAAATAAAATACAATAAATATAAAATAACTAAAATAAACAATAAATCAAATAAATGAACCAAAATAAATAATAGAACTAAAGGAAATTAAACATCACAAGTAAATAAAACACTAAATAGAAAAAGAAAATAAGAATAACGAAAAATAATAAAATAAAGAGAAACACAAAACAGAATCCAAGGGGGAGAGAGACCCCAAACCACCAAACTAGGGGGGAGAAAAAGGGGAGGAACAATACTAAGAGCAAAGAGACAGGATCCAACAACTGCTAATTTTTCATCTGTCATCCCAATTCAGCATATGAGACCTCTTTCAATTTCAATGGCCTCTCTATAGCCTATCTAAACTTGCAGTGATGGAAATTTTCAACCTTAGCAATGACCCTCGACTCTTCCAAATAAATGTGGTGCTACAATGCCCGATATTGGCAACATCATCCTAAATTCTCAGATTAATAGAACGACCAGTTTCCTTTATGTAGGTGTTCCCACATGAACATGGGATCAAGTAGACACCTTTCATGCTTTTTGGGTCCAACAAGTCTTTAACAGGCACGAAGGAATCATGAATGCTGTTCAAAATTCTAAATGAAGAAGAGATCCTATCTTTCCTTAAAATCTGAGCAATTGTATTAGTAGTACCATGGATAAATTTAAGTTGAACACTACCAGCTAGATCCTTCAGATATTTTTTTAGGTTTCAAACCTATACTTGCATTTATGAAGGCTTTAAGACATTGACACTTACTAAACCCATTCCTCTCAAAGACCCTAAGGAGATGGGATTTTTCATTCTCCAAGTGCTCATCATCTGAAACCCTTAGAGCCCTAGTTGCCAATGTGTTGAGAACACTAACTTTTTGACCTGTAAAATGATGTGAATTAGCGTGAAGATATTGCTATTTTCTTCCAATAGACTTGGTGAGAAAAAGAGCCATCATCCTTCTTAGTGATTAGAACGTCAAGAAAATGGAGGCTACCATCAATCTATGTTTCCATAGTGAACTTAATGGGGCTAGAATGATCATTTAGTTGTTGGAGGAAAGCATCTAAATTCTCCTAACCATGGGACTAGTTGATAAATGTGTCATCCACAAATCTCTTCCAAATCTTAGGCTTGAAAGGGGCATACGTCAAGGCTTTGGACTCAAAATATTCCATAAAAAGGTTAGTGACCACCGAGGAGAGCGGAGAACCATGGAAACCCCACAAGCCTGCTCATATAACTCACCTTCAAAGCTAAAAAAGGTAGAGGTAAGAAAAATCTCTTCAAATTTGGTTGTGTCTAGATCAGTGATGCGATTGATCAATTCAACAACCTCATTAATAGGGTTGTTGGTGTAGGGCGAGATGAAATCAAAGCTTACAATAGTGTTGTTAGGGTCAGATCTTAAGCCCTTTAACTCATTAACAAAAGAGGAGGAATCCTTCACAAAAGAATCAGAATGACCCACAAGAGGCCTAAGCTTATGAGCTAAATACTTAGTTAGAAGATAAGTAGGCCCACCAATTGTATTAACAATGGGTCTGAGGGGGACCGCTTCTTTATGAATTTTTGGAATCCCATAAATCCTAGGTGTGATAGGGTTGCTCTCAATAAGCTTATGGCTAATGAAGCCACAATGCTATTAGATTTTATAGCATCAACCACAATCTTAGAAACCTTTTTAATGGGGTTTTTCAGAAACTTCCTATAACTACCACTGTTACATAAATGGTCAATCATATTCCTTTTATAATCATCCTTATCCATTACTATCACTGCACCACCTTTATCTTCTTTAAGGATAGCAATGTCAGGGTTCATGTTAATGGACCTGAGGGCCAAAAATTTCGATTTACTAATATTACTCTTAGGTGGTTTTGCTTTCCTAAGAAACACCGCACAATTCTTCTTAATGACATCCTTCAAATTATCATGCAAATCCTTAATGCCAAATTTTATGTTACATATAATATCCTCCATCGAGATCTTTCTAGGAGCGAGGGAGAAATATATCCCTTTTTCTAAAAAAGTAAAAACCAAATAATCAAAAGAGAACCTAGAAAGATCAATCACCCTCTTATTATTAGAAGAGGGGAACAAAGGAGAATTTCCAATAAATTTTCTATGATTAAAATTCATTGTCGTTATGATCTAGAGGTTTCTTTATTTTATTTTTTTTCAAATGCGAGTATGGTAGAATGGTTTCAGAGAAAAAGTTAAAGTTTTTTTTCTTTTCAAATTTTAGAATCATAGAATAGTCTTATAAGATAAGATATAGATTTGAATTAGAAGAAAAAAAAACTTATAATTTTTATTAATTAAAATAAAAATTACACTTTATGAACACAACAAATGTGTATGTTGTAACGCCACATATTCTAGCATCCTTATCTGATACAAATCATCTGTCACTAGTGGAGCAAAGAATGATTCCCACATAGCAAGAACCATGGCCCTATGCAATGAAAAAAACAAGGCACACAAGCCCAACCAGAAAATAAACTGGCACGTAGGCCCTAGGTTACCGAAATCAAAGAAAAAAATGGTGCAGAATCCTCCCAAGACCTAAAAGGGGTCGAATAAAAAACTAAAAATATAGTCATCCAACAAGCAACGAGACTGCATAAGATAAAAAAATGGATTGAAACCCACACCATAGAGGTTGTTAAAACCTCCAGAAGCAAGCCACGAACCCATCTCCTCAACTCATCACAGAAAGACGGTGCAACAAAATTGGCGAAGACCCCAACTCCAACGCGTGAGCTCCACGAACAAGAAATCCCTGCATAGGTAAACCTCGCAGCAAAAACAAAATTAAACTCAACTAAATAAATGCAGAGGGATGATATGGGCACCAGAGAGAAGCACTATGGCGAGAAAAAGACAAGCTCGTTCCAAAAGACCCTTGCTGAAGCCAGGCCATGAATCTACAAAGGAGAAGCCTGCTGAGAAGAAATGCAATCTACCACGAATAACCCCGCCGAGAGATGATAAATATTTTTAATAAAAATATCAATATTTTTCTTCAAAAAGCTTTTTTTTTTTAATATAATTATAAAATTAATTAAAAATATAATTATTTTTCACAAAGTTATTTTATTCTATTAATTTAACATAGAAGCCTTAAATAACAAATTAATATAAAATTAATACTTTAAATTTATCCTCAAAGTAAGACAAAATTAAATTAAAAACAGATAATTAATTATTATAAACATTTGGAATGCCTTTGTCGAGGAAGCAAACTCGGGCCTAAGAATTATAAGAAGCATAACATGAGTAATATAAGTCAGCATTTTAAGGAATATCTATGCTTATAAAGCCCTAGTGCCTCCTAACGAGTGAAATGATATCTTAAACCATGGGTACTACCTAGGGAATAGTACTTAAAACCGTGCACTAAAAATTATGTCACCATTTAAGACACATTGCATATACACTTTTTTATTTCAAAGGAAATTGGGTTTTTAATTTGGAAAAAAAAAAAAAAAAAAAAAATACTAGGTTGTAATTTTAAAAAACTCATAAAATAATTTAGAAATTTTGATAAGAATATGAAAAAAATTGGGAGAAAATTTAATTTTGATAAGAATATGAAAAAAATTGAGAGAAAATTTTGAAAATTTAGATTATAGTTGTCAAATTTTAAGATTTTAAATGCCTCAAAAATTTTTAATGATATTAAATCTATTTCCACTAAAAAAACTATTCAAACAGTGCAATTATCTTTTTCTTTTTTTTAATTATCCAATTTCATCAAAAACTTACCATCCAAACTACAACTTTCCTATTTCACTCCATTATGTATATTTAAGAATCGTAATGTATATTTTATGTTTTTATGTTGTACTCTTATAGTATTTATTATATTTGTGTATAGATTAAGTTATGATGTCAATATTATATGTTGATGTTGATTGCACTAATTTCAATGCTATTATGTTCATATATATTAAATATAATTCTAATGTTTATTTAAATTGTTTCTTGTATGTTCGAAGGTATAAAAGCAAAATTTATCATAAAATTTTATGTATTTGTTTATAATAAAACTTTAACATTAGTTTTTCATATAGATACCTCTTATTTACTATATAGATGATACTTTGTATGAATTATCTAAAATATTTTTTTATTGTTTTAGTGAGTAGATATTGGGAGATATATAGTTAGGAAATAAATTATTGCATATTTATTTTTAATGTTAAAAGGTTTAATTATAATTTTTACAATTATTATTGAATAATTTATAGATTTTTTATTTTAGGGATTTTTTTGATTTTTTAATATGTAAATAGATTGAAAATCAATTATATATATATATATATATATATATATATATGGAATATATGTGTTTATGGTAATAATTTTGGATACATATTTGTATATACATTATCTTTTAAGGTTAAAATTTATTTAATCAAATAGGGTGCTTATGCATGCATCTAAAGTGGCGTGGTAAAGGGCAACCTTAGGATGTACCTATAAGTTATGTGAAGAGTAGGTGTCAAACATAGTTAATGGTGTAATTTTGGTGGTGGAAAGATGATTGGAAATCAACCAGGGGAATTATATCTAGAATGTAGGTTGAAATATTATGTGCATCGGCTAATGAGACTCACAAAAATTATGGAAAATAAAAAGATAAACATTTGAAACCTTGGCTCATTTAGAGGATGGTAGTGGTTTACTTGTGGATGGATACTAGGAATGAACCAAGTGTTATATCAAGGCACATTATACTTAGTCTAAATCAAACATGATCAATTAGTATTTCAAGCTTTCGTTTTTGGTATTATGTTTGTATTTTTCTAATGGATATTATGTTTATATTAGATTAATTTCAATGGAGTGAAGGAAATTTTCCTTCAAATTTATTTGTTGGGAAGCTTGAGGGGTGCAGAAAATTTTTTGTGTTCTTATTCCACACATGTATTCCCTCTACACACCCATTCTCCTGCACATACCCCCTGTTCTACATATACTTTACTCCACACACATCCCCGACTCTATAGACCTATCGTTCTAGATAGCTAAAAGTGTCAATTTTAGAACACTCATCGACAAAATGGCCATTTACAAAATTAGCAGTTTTTCCATTTTAAAATGATTTGTCAAGCACTGAAAAATACTGAAATTAAATTATCCTCTACTAGGGAAATTATATCACATCAAGGCTCTTTTAACCAATGGAAAAATAGAAAGAATATTTTCAAAAATTAGAAAAACATTATTTAATTTACTAGAAAATGCAAATATTCAACATTTTCCGAAAACTTTGGTTAAAGTTACAAAAAGTCAGAAACCTTAGAAAAGTGATTCATAGTCAAAGGACTATTCACCCCAAGGTTATTGCTATAGTCCCTAACATAATTTATATTAACTTTAGAGAGAGATCAAATAACTAAGTAAAAAAAATCTTATATTTTCACTCCTTATAGTGAGCAAGATGTATGATTCTTATAGTTTTTAAAAATATTTCAATACCACAATTAGATAAATAATGTGTATATCTATACTAACTAATTTTTTTCTAGATCAATTTCATATATATGTATATAGAAAGAGAAAGTTTTTGTGTGTGTGTGTTTACTATAATAAAATATTTCCATTCCTAAAAAAATAGGTATAATTCATTCAATTCTTAATACAAAATTAATACATAACATTTAAAAAAAAATTAATAAGGGTCCTACATAAAATATTTCAATGCCCATGTTAAGGAATATATATATATATAAACAAAAAACCTATGTATATATTATACAAAGAAATTGAAAAAAATAAAATATTATGGTTAAAACATTTCAACTAGTCTCACCATTTTACATTTTGACCCATTTTCACTTATTTTATATGAAATCTAGCAAAGATTTGTTGGAATTGCAAGTATAAGCTGAGTAGTATACATAATTCAAGTGGTCATGAGGGTTTTCAAGGCGTTGAATCATTATTTTATTTTACAAATAATATTTTGTTTCTTTTTGTCAACTTATAAAATGATATGCAAGGCATACTTGGTGCATGAATAAAGTATACTTAAAAATGAAATTATCGTCTAAGTTTTAATTTTTTTCATATTTCTAACTAACGACACACACACACACACACACACACATATATATATATATATTCAAAAGTAAAAACATACTTTTGATATTTCATAGGAAATCAAAAAGTACATTCCCTTGGATGCATAGCATCACACTTGATAACCTAAAAAATTGAGCTAAAAATCAAATCCCATATATATATTAGACCTTAAACATATCTTGAAACTTAACTAAATGCTATTTGAATAGGATCAAATAGATTAAAGGACAAATCATACAACACATTACCATTAGTTACCTATGAGCTAGAAACTAACGCACAATCTAATAGAAAATATTCCTCATATAACATATACACCATGGAATTATTTCCCTATATGTATGAAGAAATTTCTCATCATCATATTTCTCCTATAGCTTATGGATTTTCATTTGTCATTATTCTTAAGGAAGGACCCTCAATTCAAAGCTTCCATTAAACCAATCCAGAAGGACTTTTGAATCCCCATACAAACTAAATACTTTTACCTACTTCCAAAGGGAAATCCTTATGGCAAACCACATAGAAAGGAGTTCAATTGTAAAATTTGTGCCTTGGCTAATAGCTAGTTTGAATTTAATCATCAAATTCTAGGAAGATAAAATAACTTTACCAACACCACAAACATACCTCTAACTGGCCCCATCAAGGAAACCCCATCAACAGTTCCACATCTTTGATAATATTTGTCTCCCTCCCTTTCAGTGCTTTCACTTGCTCAAGATAAGGCGATCTTTCATTATGTGCATTCACTTCACAGGAAATCACAAATGCTTCAAGCATATAACAGTTCCTCCCTAGCTAAATTCCCCACAATGCAAAGATTGGAAGGAATTTAACAGAAGAGGAAATAAACCTTTGATTCCAAGTCCAAATACACTCTTCAACAAAGTCTCCATTCCACCAAGAATCAAGGTTAAAACAAGAGAAATTTTCCTTCCAAATATGAATTACAAAAGGAAAGTGAATACATAAATGAGAAATAGACTCCTCATTCATCCAACATAGAAAAATAAATAAAATACCTACACATCCTCGCTTAACAAGAACATATTAATTCAATATTGTTCCTTCCAACAACAACCAAAGGAACAACCTACATTTAAGGAGGCCTTGTCCCTTCCACACTAATTTGTGCCACCATTTTTTATCTGAAAGGAGTGTATTAGTTCTGTTGTGCTAAGTGTCCTTTTAGTAATATAACATGTACAATTTGTCTTCATAAGTTTGCTTAAGGAATGAGTGTTTCAACCATGAAACATAGATGAATTAGTTAACTTTAAGCATGAAAATAAGCCTTAAAAACACTGAACAGCAATGCATAACAGAGAAATACATTCACACATAAGTTTTACACAATAGGCATGATGAAGCAGTTCAACCCTCTTGGGCTACATTTGCTAGTCCAGCTCCCAAATGGCATGTCCCTCTTTTTCATTATGCTCAAAATTGTAAATTTCATGTGTTTACAGGCCTCTAATGGTTGTTCTATATGCACCAATGGCTCCAGAATGCTCAAATAAGACTAGGTAGACTCTTGTTTCACTAAAATTGGTCGAAAATTGACCTCCAATGCATTTTTCCCAATGACAGCTAGAAAAGCTCCACTAAATGCGGAGACAAGCACTTAACTGCAGTTACATTTACTGGAAACCCTAAAAATTAGGGGCGCACTCCAATTTTGGCAGACCATTAACATTGGCATTAAATTGTTATGAGACAAGGTGGTCACATACCGACCCGCACCATAAACTACATGGCTAACAGCTAACTCTGCATGAGGTGAGTGGAACCTAGAGTCGTTGTTTCAATAACCATGGCATTGCATGCCAAAAATCCCACATGTGATCAGTACTAAACCTCCACTGGAGGTTATGGTGAATTCCGTCGGTTTAAGGCTTAAGGTCACGGTCGTAGTCGTCGGCTATGGTGGTTGGGGCTGGCCCCTTCTTTTATCCGTCGAAAGTTGGTTTAAACGATAAATTAAACCGTTAGCCCTATAGTGTTAAGAAACACTCATAGGCGGACTGGTTAAGACATGTGCGCCCCTGCCCTAGGTCTCTGGTTCGAATCCTGTAGCCTCCAAACAAACTCATCCAATGGCTCTTGTAAAATCCATCCAACGGCCCAAAAATACCTCCGTACCACAAATTCAATGACCCAGATTAAGCCACGTGGTGTGATATGATTGGCTAGAGAAAAATGGAATATTCCCCAGAATATACCTGCTGACTGTACCTACATGCTGACTAGGCATCCAATCACAAAATTTTTATTGTTTGGGAAAATGGACAGAATGTGATATCTTCCTCATACGACATCGGTTTTTCGAACCGTTCATGGCACCAGAATCACAACGACGAGACCTTTCTGGTCGCTCAGGTTCGGAGCTGTTTCGAACACTTTCAATTTTGAGCATAACACATGATCTCTAGATCACACCTCCCCATTGGGAAGCTTTTGGACCCCAAAAGACATTAATCACATTTTCAGAAGATGAGGGTATAGGTCCCTCACCTTTTCCTTTTCCATCCATATTTCCTTACTTGGTTTTCTACCCTTAAGCCCAATACGAAGATAATCGACACTTCCCCTCTTAGAAGTGTGTGTCGTCCTATCAAGGATGGAATCCTCCTTGAGCTCGTCCAGATATTCTGGTGAGAAGCATTCTATTGATGGCAGCTGAATATCACTCCCTTGATCATCAATCAAAGGAGGCTCATACAAATGTAAATTCTCCACATTGAAAACGGAATACATTTTCATACATGAAGGCAATTCAAGTTGAAATTCATTATTACCAACTTGATTAATAATCTTGAATGGACCATAACAAATAGGCTTGAGCTTTTTACCTTCTCCTTGCATCCTTTCTTTTATTATGTGCAACCATACTTAATCTCCTTCTTGAAACTTGTGATCAACCTTATGTTTGTCATGCCTCTCCTTGTACTTTCTTTGACTCTTCTCAAGCTGTTATTGAACTTGTTGATGAATAATCTGAATTTTCTCAATGAACTTTCGAGCCTTGTCAATATCACTATGCCCATCAATTACAACATCCTTCTCATAGATGAAGTCTAATGGTGATTTTGGAAAATACCCAAAGCAGGCTTCAAAAGGTGAAGTATTTGTAGAATAGTGTGGCAAGATTTAGCGTTTGAATGTAATGTAGTTTTTCATCCCACAACTTGGGATGTGTTGCTAATATCCTCTCAATAGATGCACAATGGTTACATTTCACCACTAGATCGGCTACATCGGTTCCGGATGAAAAATGTGCTCTTTTCAACCATTGTCATCATCTTCAAGATTCTGAACAAAATTTACTTGAACACAGAATCCCTATCACTAACAATAGAAGTTGGCAAACCATGATGAACCCATACATGTTGAAAATAAATTTCAGCAGTAATGGTTTTCTTACATGGCATAAGTATACACATTTTACTATATCTATCCACAACTACATAAAGGAAATCATGATGTTTTCTTGACATAGGTATACCTCCAACAAAGTCCATGGAGACACTCTCCCATGGCCTTGATGGTACCGGTAGTGGCGTGTACAACCCAAGCTTCCTATTGCTGAGCTGGCTTGTTGCACACATAGAACATCCTCGTATAAAACGTGACACACTATCTATCATGTGAGGCCAATAACAATACCTTTGTAGATGCGCCACTGTTTTTCTTACACCAAAGTGTCCAGAAATATGAGATGAATGATCCTCTCTCATGACATTAAGTCTCTCTCCTTGTGGTATACACAACTTGCCCAAATGAAACAGCAAATTGTTATGCATGTGATAATCATTTTCCTCAACTTGATTCCCTTCACTCAAAATAGCATACACATCTTTAGTACATCACCCATCTAAGTCAAATAACACTGGTAAAAGTCATTTTCTAAAATTTGGTAAAAGTCATTTTCTAAAACTTGATGTTAAGTTTGAATTGACAATGTTTAATGGTGAAGTCAATGAAAAAAAGCTTGATAGTTGGATTAGGCAATTGGAAGTTTACTTGAGAATTCAAAATCTTCATGATGATGACACCAAAATCCAACTAGCTTCATTAAGGATAGAAGGTGCAGCTCTTGTTTGGTGGGAAGTCAAGACAAAGGAGGAGATAAAAAATCATGGTAAGATTATTCTATCATGGATTGATTTCATTACTGCAATAAAACAACAGTTTTATCCATTAGCTCATATGAAAAAATCCATAATGAACTAGAAAAATTTTAGAAAATTGAAAGGACAAACTGTACAAGACTACACCCAAGAATTTAGGAGAAGAGCTCTCTTATTAGGGGTATATTTGCAGAGTCAAGATAATTTTCTCAAGTACATAAGGGGCTTACATAGCTACCTTAGACATACTATCCTCATGTTTAATCCTACAAGTCTAGATGAGGTATGTGTTCAAGCCACACATCTAGAAGCTAGAGGGAAAAATAGTTTTGAAGAGGGTAGAAACAAACCTTTTAAGGGGAAAAACAAAGAGAAGACCTCAAAAGGAAAAGGAAAAAAGAATGCATCTGTCAAGAAAGAGAGAGAGAAAGTGGTTTGTAAACATTGTTCAAGAGATGGCCATGAAGAGAAAAATTGTTGGAAACTACATTCTGAAAAAAGACCCCAAGTTTAAAAAAAACAAAGGGAAGAAGAAAACTGCAGCTTCAACTCAACATGACTTAGGAGAAGATTCAGGTGATGAAACTAAAATTACAGCCATGGGATTGAAGAACATGAAGGGGAAATAAATTGAAACAAAACCCAGTACTAGTACTTCAAACTGTCACATAGAAGCTCCAAATGAAGAAGAGAGAATTGAACTGTTTCATGTGAGGGTCATATCCAAACATACCAATATTGATATGATGTTTGAAAATGGGTCACAAGAAAACTTAATCTCTCAAGACTTGGTCAAGAAACTTAATATTGAGACCATTCCACATCCAAAACCATATCCACTTGGGTGGATTTGTAAGGATGAAAATTTACACATTTCAAAGAAGTGCATATTGCGCTTTGCAATAACTGCACATTTTGTTGAAACAGTTGAATTAGATGTGGTTCCGCTTGATATTACAGGTGTTGTGTTGGGAAGTCCTTACTTGTATGACACGAAATCTATCTTCCATCGCCATGAGAACAAATAACATTTATTCAAAGATGGAAAGGAGTAAATTGTTAGATCACATCGTAAGAAGACAAATATTGCAATGGTAAATGTTGGACAGGTAAAAAGGTTGGTGAATTCAAGTAAGAATTTTTTTCTTCTAAAGATTAAGCCTAAAGCTGATTTTAATCATGAGTCATTTGAATATTGTGATCCTAAGTTGAAATTAGATTTATATGATGTAGTTTATGCACATCATGAGATGTTTCAAGATCCAACAGGATTGCCTCCTAAAAGGGAGATTCAACATGAGATTCAGTTTCAACAAGATTGTCCTCTTCCAAACATCGGCATGTATCGTATGTCGATAATGGAGAATGATGAAATAAAGAGGCAAATCAAAGACTTGTTAGACAAGGGACTCATAAGGCCAAGCACTTCGCCATGTGGTTCACCCATAGTTTTGATTCCGAAGAAAGATGGGACTTGGCGCATGTGTGTTGACTTCAAAGCTTTGAACAAGATAACTGCAATTAAATTTAGGGGAGATTTTTTAGCAGCCTAAAGCTGATGTTAATCATGATTCATTTGAAGATTTTGATCCTAAGTTGAAATCAGATTTATATGATGTAGTTGATGCACATCATGAGATGTTTCAAACGCCAATAGGATTGCCTCCTGAAAGGGAGAATCAACATGAGATTTAGTTTCAACAATATTGTCCTCTTCCAAACATCGGAATGTATCGCATGTCGATAATGGAGAATGCTGAAATAAAGAGGCAAATCAAAGACTTGTTGGACAAGGGACACATAAGGCCAAGCACTTCGCCATGCGGTTCATCCATAGTTCTGATTCCGAAGAAAGATGGTACTTGTCGCATGTGTGTTGACTTCAGAGATTTGAACAAGTTAACGGTAGAGAATTGATACCCACTCCCAAGGATAGATTATTTGTTAGATCAACTTAAATAAGAAAATTATTTTACTAAGTTAGATTTACGAACTGGATATCATCAAGTAAGAATTGCAAAAAGTGACATATGGAAGACTACATTCAAAACCAAACAAGGACTCTTAGAGTGGTTGGTTATGTTGTTTGGTTTGTGTAATGAACCAGTGACTTTCATGCGTGTTATGGATAATGTGTTGTTTCCATTTATTGATGAATTTGTGATTGTGTATTTAGATGATATACTCATTTTCAGCAAAACAAGATAAGAACATGTCTTGCATGTTAAAAGGGTACTTGATGTTTTGAAGAAAGAGCAATTATTTCTTAAGATGTCTAAGTGCGAATTTGGAAATACTTCTCTAGTTTATTTGGGACACATTGTAGGAGGAGGTGCATTGAGAATTGATCCTTCTAAAGTGGAAGCCATTGTGAATTGGCACACTCCCAAATAAATAACTGAGGTAAGAATTTTCTTAGGCGCATCTCAGTATTGGAGAAAGTTTATTACTAACTTTTCTGCCATAGCAACTCCTATGCATGCAGTGACAAGTGTGAAGAAAGGCTTCTAATGGGGATGAAAATAGCAGAAATATTTTGAAGCTTTAAAAGAAAAGATCATTTCAGCTCTGGTCCTTGCATTACCGTATTTGATACAACCATTCGAGATTTAAACTGATGTTATTGATTATGCCATGGGCGCAGTACTTTTGCAACATGGTAAGCCTATCGCTTTTCATTCTGAAACATTCAATGGTGTTGTAAATAATTATCCTACATATGACAAAGAGTTGTATGCATTGGTACAAAGCCTAAGGAAGTGGAAACACTACTTGATGGGTAAAGAGACGATTATACATACCGATCACCAACCGTCACAGTACTTGTAGTCGCAAACAAAATTGCAGCAATCACAACATTTCAGGTGGATGGGATTTCTTCAACAGTTTCACATGCTTATAAGGTACAAGAAAGGTATTTTCAATAAATTTTTTGATATGCTTTCAATACCAATTATAAGTGCATATTCTTTGCTTAAAAATGATTCTATTGTACATGAGAGTTACATAGAATAGCATGCATCTGATGTTGATTTTAAAGACGTGTGTGCTAGTTTGAGTGAAGGGAATCAAGTTGAGGAAAATTATTATCACATGCATAAAAATTTGATGTTTCATTTGGGAGAGCTATGTATACCACAAGGAGAGATACTTAGTGTCATGAGAGAGGCTCATTCTTCTCTTATTTTTGGTCCACACTTTGGGATAAACAAAACAGTGGCGCATCTACATAGGTATTGTTATTGACCTCGCATGATAGATAGTGTGTCACGTTTTATAAGAGGATGTTCTATGTGTGAAACAAGAAAGCCTAGAAATAAGAATATTGGGTTGTACACGCCACTACCGGTACCATCAAGGCCATGGGAGAGTGTCTCCATGGAAATTGTTGGAGGCCTACCTATGTCAAGAAAACAACATGATTATCTTTATGTAGTTATGGATAGATTTAGTAAAAAATATATACTTATGCCATGTAAGAAAACCATTAAAGTTGAAAAAATTGTTGAACTTTATTTTCAACATGTATGGGTTCGTTATGGTTTTCCAACTTCTATTGTTAGTGACAGGGATTCCAGGTTCGTTGGGAGTATTTGGTCCAATCTTTGGAAGATGATGGACACGAAGTTGAAAAAGAGTATTGTTTTTCATCTACAAATTGATGGCCAAACCGAGGTGGTGAACAGAACAGTTGTGCATCTATTGAGAGGATATTGCAGTAAAAATCCCAAGTTGTGGGATGAAAAACTACATTACATTCAGCATGCTTACAACCCGGCCATGCACTCTTCTACAAATACGTCACATTTTGAAGCCTGCTTTGGATATTTGTTGAAATCGCCATTAGACTTCATCTATGAGAAGGATGTTACAATTGATGGGCATAGTGATATGACAAGGCTCGAAAGTTCATTTAGAAAATTCAGATTATTCATCAACAAGTTCAAGAACAGCTTGAGAAGAGTCAAATCAAGTACAAGGAGAGGCATGACAAACATAGAGTTGATCACAAGTTTCAAAAAGGAGATGAAGTATGGTTGCACATAAGCAAAGAAAGGATGCAAGGAGAAGGTAAAAGCCTCAATCCTATTCGTTATGGTCCATTCAAGATTATTAAAGAAGTCGGTAATAATGCATTTCAACTTGACTTGCCTTCGTATATGCAAATGTATTCTGTTGTCAATGTGGAGAATTTAAGTTTGTATGAGCCCCTTTGATTGATGTGTTGAAGATGGCAACAAGAAATAGTGAAGAAGGCATCCTGAAACATCTTTCCCGATCCTAGTTGGAAAGTGATCACCAAAACTAGGTGGGGGCCACACAAGTGATTTTTGTCGCAAAGTCTATTTTTAGACTATGTCTATTTTTAGACATATGGATCATGGTCTATGAGTTGCAGGATGCTATTTATGGATGATTGGTCAAGTTGGTAAAAATATATGGACCTCTATTTTTAGACATTGGGCGGATTCTATTTTTAGACTGCCGGGCTAAAAATAAAACAGTCAAATATTATTAACCCTTAATAATATTTAGACTATAAACATTATCTTATCCTCTTGGAGCACTTCAGTTTGATGCTTGGATGTGGCACATGCAGCTGACAGAAGGAAATATGCTTTTCCTATGGGTTATTTGAGCTATTGCATGGTTGACTTCAGTTAGAACTCATGTGGCAGAGTTTGGTGGAGTTGATGAGACAGTTGGTGGAGTTGTGTTCGGTTTAACTTAGTTGAACTAGTTGTATTTAGTCTAACTGATAAATACACTAGTGATGCGTGGTGTGAATTAATTATTAATTAATTCACTAATTATTAACTCATAAATCAACTAAAGAATACATCAGTTAACTGCAATGCATGGACAGTTCAGTGGAGACCAGTGTTAGAGGTGGGTGAAAGGGTGAGTCTGGGTATCAGTTGTGACTATACTTGTGCATGAGATTTGCACACACATTGATTGAGGTTTCCAATGAGGATTGCGCAGTACAAGCCAAGGGGATTCGAACTTGGATCTCATTCATTCTCATCTTGGATTGCGCAGTAGAGGCAGGCAAACTTGTGAAGGAGATTTGAACCTGTGACTTGTTCATCTTCCGTGCTAGTTTGTGTGTAGCATGTGAGATAGTGTTGAGAGCTGTGAGAGCTTTGTGCTATGTATTGTTACATGTTCTCTATCATTATAATATACAGATAGTTGGGGGTTTTCAGCTGTAAGCTTTCCTCATTACATACTGTGTTATATGTGTGCTTGATTATGTTTTAATGTGCGCATGCGACTGCTTCTAATTTCCGCAAATTGATGATCAATTGTAGAAGAGGTTATGTATTATGCATGAAGCTTAAATAGTGTGTAATCAAGATAATCTCGGTGAATAATTCATCTATTGTTCAAATTTCTACATGGTATCGGAGCATAATTGATCATCGGATCTATTACAGTGATTACAATTTATTTCTGTAGACAGAGTCTGTAAGCGGGCCAGGTAGCCTCTGGATCCATCCTTTCTTTGAAAGGTGATATATCCAGTAAATGCCCCTACAGTCGATCTCTGTGCTAGAAATAATTTGTTCTCACATATCAGAAGCGGTTGAGTTTTGAGCTGGTGGAATTCGAATTTTGCAGCAGTGTTTTCTTGGTGTCGAAGTCAAAATGTCTTATCAAGGATTGTGATTGGAGTATGCCCTTGAAGGCAGCTCAAATTATATTGCATGGAGAGATAGGATGGAGGCGGTGCTCGATGACAATGGGCTGAAAGAGTTCATAGATGTTGAAGTTCCAAAGCCTAGCGATGCAGCCTTGGTTGAGGCTTGGCAAAAGAAGACAGCAAGGTGTCGAAGGATTCTGTTGGAGGGCGTGAAGGATCACATAGTATCCAGCCTGCATGGAAAAGCTTCTCCATACTTGATGTGGAAAGCGTTGAAAGATTTATTCCAAAGCAAGAGCGACCAGAGGAAGTTGGCGCTCAAGGATAAACTCAGGAAAATAAAGATGGAGAAGAATGACACTATTCCGATATACTTGACAAAGTTTGTCCACTGCAGGGATGAGCTTGGGAGTGTAGGAGTTAGTGTGGATGATGAGGACTTGGTGAGCTTGGCTCTCCTTGGGCTTCCGAAGAGTTGGCACTCCTATCAAGACTCTGTCAATGGTCGGGAAAAATTTCCAGGATGGGAGCGACTTTGGTCGGATCTTGTGCAAGAGGAGATAAGGCGGAGTACCAGGGATGGATCTTCATCAAAGGCATATGATGAAGAAGATTGTGCTTTGGCTGCCAAAGCAAGGAAGGGGAAGGGCAAGAAGAATGCTTCTCAATCCGGTGCGGATGGTAAAGAGCGTGACATGTCCAAAGTGAAGTGTTTTCACTGTCACGAGCATGGACATTACGCCACAAATTGTCCACAGAAGAAGAAGAACAAGCAGGCTGCTGGAGTTGCAGCTGGTGAGGCTCTTGCCTCGCAATTTGAGCTGGACTTCTCATTGATCGCATGCATGGTGTCTAGTGCATTGGGATCGGGGTGGTATTTTGATAGTGGCGCTTCCTTTCACATGACGGGAGATGTGAATCTTTTCAGTGACTTGGTGGAGAAAGATCTCCAGTTGCATGTTGAGTTGGGTGACAATGGATGATACAATGCGACCGGCATTGGTACCATAACCTTTCAGAGGGAGTCAGGTAAACTCATTCTTTTACAAGATGTAGTGCATGTTCCAGGTTTAAAGAAGAATTTGATCTCAATTGCAATGTTAGAGGATAAAGGGTATGAAGTTGTCTTCAGTGAAGGAAAAGTTTTCCTTCGGCACAAGGCAACAGGACAAGTCAAGAAGGTTGGGATTCGAGCAAAGAATCTCTACAGACTTGAAGTAGATGGGATGTCTATGGAGCTTCCTACTGTTGGGAAGTGCAAGAAATACATGCAATTGATGCTTGAGAGGGAGCAAGTTTTGCATGCAGGTAATAGTGAACCTCGGGATGTGGAGCAGCCACAAGATGAGGATCATGGAGTGGAAGAAACCACTCATGCAAAGAAATTTCGTGCTAGATGGGCAGAGGGAGTGCATGCAGCTATACCACCAGGTGTGAGGTGGGGCGACATGCATGAATAATCCCAAGAGGAGATTTCTGGGCAGGATTCATGGAGATAGTGTGGATCTCATGAATTGAACCTCGGGCCGTGAGGTGCCCACGGCGCACTTGCAAGCATGATCGCTGATTGATGCAAGGCATCAAAGTGACGTTGCTCAGCATCGGAGCTGGATCGCAGTTGACAAAGAAGTGCGCAGTGCATGCGTGCAAGAGTTCACTAAATGTTGTGCTGGTTCCCATGACATGTGCAAGCTATACCAGCAGTAAGTCGAAGACCTTGATGATAGATGCATCAGATTGATTGAGTTGTTTGGAGTCATTCGGGCCAGAGGAGTTGCAGAGTTGCATGCATGGAGTTGCATGGCGCTTGTGAAGGCTGCGGTGGTGAATGCATGGAGTTGCATGTCGCATGAAAATACAGTCCTTTCTTTTTGAGAGGGAGTGTTGAAGATGGCAACAAGAAATAGTGAAGAAGGCATCCTGAAACATCTTTCCCGATCCTAGTTGGAAAGTGATCACCAAAACTAGGTGGGGGCCACACAAGTGATTTTTGTCGCAAAGTCTATTTTTAGACTATGTCTATTTTTAGACATATGGATCATGGTCTATGAGTTGCAGGATGCTATTTATGGATGATTGGTCAAGTTGGTAAAAATATATGGACCTCTATTTTTAGACATTGGGCGGATTCTATTTTTAGACTGCCGGGCTAAAAATAAAACAGTCAAATATTATTAACCCTTAATAATATTTAGACTATAAACATTATCTTATCCTCTTGGAGCACTTCAGTTTGATGCTTGGATGTGGCACATGCAGCTGACAGAAGGAAATATGCTTTTCCTATGGGTTATTTGAGCTATTGCATGGTTGACTTCAGTTAGAACTCATGTGGCAGAGTTTGGTGGAGTTGATGAGACAGTTGGTGGAGTTGTGTTCGGTTTAACTTAGTTGAACTAGTTGTATTTAGTCTAACTGATAAATACACTAGTGATGCGTGGTGTGAATTAATTATTAATTAATTCACTAATTATTAACTCATAAATCAACTAAAGAATACATCAGTTAACTGCAATGCATGGACAGTTCAGTGGAGACCAGTGTTAGAGGTGGGTGAAAGGGTGAGTCTGGGTATCAGTTGTGACTATACTTGTGCATGAGATTTGCACACACATTGATTGAGGTTGCCAATGAGGATTGCGTAGTACAAGCCAAGGGGATTTGAACTTGGATCTCATTCATTCTCATCTTGGATTGCGCAGTAGAGGCAGGCAAACAGTGGAGGAGATTTGAACCTGTGACTTGTTCAGATCTGAGCTAGTTTGTGTGTAACTATTGGAGATAGTACTGAGTACTTGTGAGGAGTATTGTACTATGATTGTTACATGTTCTCTATCATTATAATATACAGATAGTTGGGGGTTTTCAGCTATAATCTTTCCCCATTACATACTGTGTTATATGTGTGCTTGATTATGTTTTAATGTGCGCATGCGACTGCTTCTATTTCCGCAAATTGATGATCAATTGTAGAAGAGGTTATGTATTATGCATGAAGCTCAAATAGTGTGTAATCAGGATAATATCGATGAATAATTCATCTATTATTCAAATTTCTGCGTTAGATGATCGTTGATATTCACCGTCATCAATAGAAGACTTCTCACCAGAATTTCTAGATGAGATCAAGGATGATTCCATCCTTGACAGGAGGACACACACTTCTAAGAGGGGAAGTGTCAATTATCTTCGGATTAGGCTCAAGTGTAGAAAGCCAAATAAGGCAAGACGGATGGAAGTGTAAAAGGTGATGGATTTGTACCCTCATCTTCTGAACAGGTGATTAAAGTCTTTTGGTGTCCAAAATCTTCCCAATGGGGAGGTGTGATCAGGAGATCATGTGTTATGCTCAAAATTTAAAGTGCTCAAAATATGTGCAAACCTGAGCGACCGAAAATTACTCGTTGTTTTGATTCTGGCGCCGTGAACGGTTCAAAAAATTGATGCCGTATGAGGAAGATATCACGTTTTGTCTATTTCCCAAACAGCAAAAATTTTGTGACTGGATGCCCAGTCAGCATGCAGGTACAGTCAACAGGTATATTCTAGGGAATATTTCATTTTTCTCCAGAAAATTAGATCGCGCCATGTGGCTTAATCTGGTCCATTTAACTTGTGGTGTGGAGGTATTTTTGGGCCGTTGGATGGATTTTGCAAGAGTCATTGGATGAGGGACACGTGGCAAGCCTGCAAGCCACCACGTGTCCTCAGGATGGTGTATTAATATGTTTTTGGAGGCTACAGGATTTCAATTAGATACCTTGGGCATGGGCACACACGTCTTAACCAGTCTGCCTATGAGTGTTCTTAACACTATAGGGCTAACGGTTTAATTTATCATTTAAACAAAATTTCTGCGGATAAAAAAAGGGGCCAGCCCCAACCACCATAACCGACGGCTATGACCGTGACCTTAAGCCTTAAACCAATGGCATTCACTGTAACCTTCGGTGGAGGTTTAGTACTAATCACATGTGGGAGTTATGGCATGTAATGCCATGGTTATGGAACCAACGACTCTGGGTTCTCCTCACCTCATGTGGAGTTATTTTTTAGCCACGGAGTTTATGACGGGGGTCAGTATGTGATCACACTGCCTCCTAACAATTTAATGCCAATGTTAACAGTCCGCCAAAATTGGAGCGTACCCCTAATTTTTAGGGTTTCCACTAAATGTAATTGCAGTTAAGTGCTTGTCTCCACATTTAGTGGAGCTTTTCTAGCTATCATTGGGAAAAATGCATTGGGATGTCAATGTTCGACCAATTTTAGTGAAACAAGAGTCTACTTAGACTAACTTGAGCATTCTGGAACCAGTGGTGCAGAGAAAACAGCCATTAGAGGCCTGTAAACACATGTAATTTCCATTTTTAAGCATAATGACAAAGAGGGACATGTCATTGGGAGATGGACCAGCAGATGTAGCCCAGGAGGGGTGAACTGCTTCATCATGCCTACTATGTAAAAATTATGTGTGATTGTTTTTCTCTATTATGCATTATTTTTCAGTGTTTTTAAGGCTTATTTTCATGCTTAAAGTTAACTAATTCATCTATGTTTCATTGTTAAAACACTCATTCCTTAAGAAAACTTATGAAGACAAATTGTACATTTTTATATTATTGAAAGGACACTTAGCACAGCAGAACTAATACACTCCTTTCAGATAATATAAAAGTTGGTATCATAGCTAGATTTTAATCTCTAGTGTTTTTATGTGCAAATATTTGTTAACTGTTTGCAAGGGTTTTCGTGCTTCCTAGGCTCAAGCTTAAGAGAGGAGAAAGAAAATTGGTGGAACCAAGAGGTTCTCAAAGTGAGCCACAACAAAGGAGGGAAATATTGCCGCATTCTCCACCACCTAGCTCACCTCCAAAAGAAGCAGAAGTAGCATCAAGCATGCCTCCAGGAGAAGAAGAAATCCATGAAGAGATGGATCCCAAAGAGGAAAAAAGAGGGTACAGAAAAGAATTTCTTGACTTGACTGAAATGGTGAGAGTCCTTTATAAAGAAAGGAATGAGAATCTAGAAGAATAAAGGTCCAAACTTCACAAGGAAGGACAAGGATCATCAGGAGGCCACAATGAAAAAGATAAATCAAAGAAGGGAAATGCAGAAAATGGAGACAGTGGAAAGTCACCATCATCACCCTCATCTTCATCCTCATCATCCTCTACTTCAGCTTTAGTACATCAGCCATACGAGTCAAAGAACATGGGTAAAATTCCTTTTCTAAAACAAGAACATAATATAGATCAAGGAAAATGGAAACATCCTTCACCATTAGGAATATTTTGGACCCCAAAAGACTTTATTCACCTATTCATAAGATGAGGGTACAACTCCCTCACCTTTTCCACTTCCATCCATCTTACCTTCCTTGGTTTTCTACCCTTGTGCCCAATTCGATGATAATCAACACTTCCCCTCTTAGAAGTGTGTTTCCTCCTATCAAGGATGGAATCCTCCTTGAGCTCATCCAGAAATTCTGGCGAGAAGTCTTCTATTGATGGCAGCTGAAAATCACTCCCTTGATCATCAATCAAAGGAGGCTCATACAAACGTAAATTCTCCACATTGACAACAGAATACATTTGCATATATGAAGGAAATCAAGTTGAAATGCATTATTACCAACTTGTTTAATAATCTTGAATAGACCATAACGAATAGGCTTGAGCTTTTTACCTTCTCCTTGCATCCTTTCTTTTCTTATGTGCGGCCATACTTCATCTCCTTCTTGAAACTTATGATCAACTCTATGTTTTTCATGCCTCTCCTTGTACTTTCTTTGACTCTTCTCAAGTTGTTCTTGAACTTGTTGCTGAATATTCTGAATTTTCTCAATGAATTTTTGAGCCTTGTCAATATCACTATGCCCATCAATTACAACATCCTTCTCATAGATGAAGTCTAATGGCGATTTCAGAAAATACCCAAAGCAGGCTTCAAAAGGTGAAGTATTTGTAGAAGAGTGCTTGGCCCAATTGTAAGTGTGTTGAATGTAATGCAGTTGTTAATCCCACAACTTGGGATGTTTACTGCAATATCCTCTCAATAGATGCACAACGGTTCTGTTCACCACCTCGATTTGGCCATCATTTTGTGGATGAAAAGAAGTACTCTTTTTCAAATTCATGTCCATCATCTTCCAAATATTAGACCAAAAATTCCCAACGAACCTGGAATCCTTGTCACTAACAATAGAATTTTTAAAACCATAATGAACCCATACATGTTGAAAATAAAGTTCAGCGGTTTGTTCATCAGTAATGGTTTTCTTACATGGCATAATTTTACACATTTTATTGAATCTATCCACAACTACATAAAGGTAATCATGTTGTTTTCCTGACATAGGTAGACCTCCAACAAATTCCATGGAGACACTCTCCCATGGCCATAATGGTACCGGTAGTGGCACGTACAGCCCAATCTTCTTATTGCTAGGCTTTCTTGATGCACACATAGAACATCCTCTTATAAAGCGTGACACATTATCTATCATGTGAGGCCAATAACAATACCTCTGTAGATGTGCCACTGTTTTTCTTACCCCAAAGTGTCCAGCAATAAGAGACGAATGAGCCTCTCTCATGACACTAAGTCTCTCTCCTTTTGTTATACACAGCTTTCCCAAATAAAACAGTAAATTGTTATGCATGTGATAATCATTTTCCTCAACTTGATTCCCTTCACTCAAACTAGCATACACATCTTTAAAATCACCATCAGATGCATATTGTTCTATGTAACTCTCATGTACAATAGAATCATTTGTAAGAAAAGTAGAAGCACTTATAATTGGTCTTGAAAGCATATCAGCAACTTTATTGAAAATACCTTTCTTATACCTTATAACCAAGTGAAACTGTTGAAGAAATCCCATCCACCTGAAATGTCATGATTGCTGCAATTTTGTTTGCGACTACAAGTACTGTAACGGTTGGTGATCAGTATGTATAATCATCTCTTTACCCATCAAGTAGTGTTTTCACTTCTTGACGCTCTAATACCAACTTGATCTGAAAGGAGTGTATTAGTTATGTTGTGCTAAGTTTCCTTTTAGTAATATAAACATGTACAGATGTCTTCATAAGTTTTCTTAAGGAATGAGTGTTTTAACCATGAAACATAGATGAATTAGTTAACTTTAAGCATGAAAATAAGAATTAAAAACACTGAACAATAGTGCATAACAGATAAATACAATCACACATAAGTTTTACACAGTATGCATGATGAAGTAGTTCACCCCTCCTAAGCTCAATACGTTGGTCCAGCTCCCAATGGCATGTCCCTCTTTTTCATTATGCTAAAAATTGTAAATTACATGTGTTTACAGGTCTCTAATGATTTTTTTCTCTGCACCAATGGCTCTGTAATGCTCAATTTAGTCTAGGTAGACTCTTGTTTCACTAAAATTGGTCGAAAATTGACCTCCCAATGCATTTTTCCAAATGACAGCTAGAAAAGCTCCACTAAATGTGGAGACATGCACTTAATTGCAATTACATTTAGTGGAAACCCTAAAAATTAGGGGTGTGCTCCAATTTTGGCAGACTGTTAACATTGGCATTAAATTGTTAAGAGGCGAGGTGATCACATACCGACCCCCGCCATGAACTCCGTGGCTAATAGTTAATTCCGCATGAGGTGAGTGGAACCCAGAGTCATTGGTTCCATAACCATGGCATTACATGCCAGAACTCCTGCATGTGATCAGTACTAAACCTCCATCGTAGGTTACGGTGAATGACGTTGGTTTAAGGCTTAAGGTCATGGTCATAGCCACTTGTTATGGTGGTTGGGGCTGGCCCCTTTTTTTATTTGGCAAAGTTTTTTTAAATGATAAATTAAACTGTCAGCCCTATAGTGTTAAGAAACACTCATAGGCAGACTGGTTAAGACGTGTGTGCCTGCACCCGAGGTCTCTGGTTTGAATCCTGTAGCCTCCAAATAAATTTTAATACACCATCCTGAGGACACGTGGCAGCCTAGGGCTTGCCACGTGTCCCTCATCCAACAGATATTGCAAAATCCATCCAACGGCCCAAAAATACCTCCATACCACAAATTCAACGGCCCAGATTAAGCCATGTGGTGCGATCTGATTGGCTAGAGAAAAATGGAATATTCTCCAAAATATACCTTCTAACTGGGCATCCAGTCACAAATGTTTTGTTGTTTGGGAAAACAGACAGAACACGATATCTTCCTCATACAACATCGGTTGTTCGAACCGTTCGTGGCATCAAAATCGCAACAACGAGACCTTTTTGGTTGCTTAGGTTCAAACCTGTTTCGAGCACTTTCAATTTTTAGCATAACACGTGATCTCCTGATCATTTTTTAAGAAGAAAAAGGTTTGTCTTCAATCAGCACATCATATCTAGTCTAGCTATTATAATTCTAATTTGTTTATTCTTCTACCTCCTGATGTTATCTTACTCCTCATGATTAATTACAATACCATTTTTTATGACATTAAATACAAATGAGCTCCATTCACCTACATAAACATGAGAAAAGGCCTAAATCTTGAGTTGAAAGCCACTCTTGACTATCTGAAGTTCCATATATCTTCTTAGAAACATCAATCATAGTAATATATCCCAAATGATTTAAAACTCCACTAGCCTATCAAAGATTTTACAGCAACATTACATCCTATCCACGGGTCATAATCAAGAAGAATTTTAGCCCCATTCCGAATATTCCATAAAATTCTTTTCTCAAAAGCTTGCTAACCATTTACCAAATTTCTCCAAATCATAGAACCTCCCCTAGTCACTTTTGGCTCTTTCCTAAGCTAATATAAAATCGACATGGATTTTGAATATTTCACCCTCATTACCTGACTCCATAGACTATTGTGAAAAATAAAATGCCAACAACTCTTGGCTGCAAGATCTAGTCCAAATTTTTCCATATCACGTAAGCCCCAATCCCCTAGAGACTTCAGTAGTGCTAGATTGTTCCAAGATTTCAGAGCCATTCTTGTCCCCTGCTTCTTGTCGTTCCAAAGAGAATGAATACCTAAATTTTTTATAGAACCTAAAATACTTACAAAATATTTTTCTAAAGTCAACTTAAATACCAAGATTCCTTCCAAGACTGATTTGATTAAGATTAGATAACCTCCTAATAGAAACCACCAATTGCACTGATGAAAAATGATTTTTTACACCTTTAATAAAAATCCAATATATTTAAATCCATCATTTAAAGAACCAAACCTGAGAGAAAATATTTTTTGGATCAAATTCACTCGGGATTTATCCAAGTTCTTGTTGAGACAAGACAATTTTTCGAAGCTGACCTCCATGCTCGATGCGGAATAGAAACAATGCAAAATAGCTTTGAATGTTTTTAATTCTTCAACAGTCCCCAAGAAAAAGAACAGAACATCATCTACAAATAAAATGTGAGTTATCACCAACTCCTTACCAAAGTCTACTCCTTTAATTCCACCCTATGATTTTTCCTCTATAATTAATCTACCCAATCCTTCAATGATGAGTAAAATAAGAAAAGGAGATAAGGGAAAACCTTGAATAAATCGACATGAAGCTCTGAGAAACTTTGATGGCTTACCATTAACAAGAACAACATAATTGGTTGATCTCAAAAATCCCATTATGCAGAAAACTACATCAAACCTCAAACCAATTTGAAGCAAGACTAGCCTAAGAAAGTACTAGTCCACTTTATCATAATATTTCCACATGTCAATCTTCATCACAATTGTTGGAATATTTCTCCATTTAATGGAGTGTGTGGCTTACTGACCCAGCCCAATAGCATCATGGATTTGTGTATTGAATAAAAAACCAAATTGGATATGTCTATTAAATAAAAACCAAATTGGGCCAGAGACATATGATTTGAAAAAATCAATATTTAACCCATTAGCTAGCACCTTTAAAATGATTGTATATAAAGTGTTGCACAAAGCTATCAGTCAATAATCACAAAAATTCTTGGGCTCTACTAATTCTGGGATTAATGTAATGAAGGTTACATTGAGATTGATAGAAACAAATCCCCTCCTCCTGGATTCCTCAACCACCTCCATAATATCTCTTCCCATAAGATAAAAAAAAAAAATACAAAAACATATCCACGGACCAACCATTAGGCATTGGACCATTGTCCTTGGGCATCCTCTTCAAGATATTTTAGACCTCCGCCTCAAAAAAAATTCTACCTATCCAATTTTATTCTTCATCAGAGAAAAATGTGGGGTATGACCTTATTACTCTCATCTAATCAACTATATTAGTATGGCCACCATTCTCAAACCATTTTTTGAAAAAAGAAACTCCTTCATTCATGATATCCCAAAATGAACATAGATGTTGAGTGTCATCCTATGATTGAATTGACCAAATATGGTTTATTTCACACCTATGATTCACAAACTAATGAAATAATTTTGTATTATTGTCTCCTTCGGCAAGCTAATTCACTCTACTCTTAAACTTCCAAGAAATTTCATGATCCCTGAGGATCTCTGCTTGTTTTCTTCTAAATTCTTAATTTTCTCTCTTTTATAATATGTTAAAACCCCATCACTTTTGAAACCTAATTTATAAATTTTATTTTCAATCGACTCCAACTCACCTAATTCCACATTAATTTCTTTTTAAGCCACTTGCCAACAACCCTCTTTAGGGATCTCAATTTTTTAAAGAATTGCTCCATTAGAGAAATAATACTAGAACTTCTAATATGACCACATACAAACCTAACCAAATCCTTAAAGCTCACATCATCCAACTAACATCTATTTAATCAAAACAATTAATGTCTCATACTCTCATCCCCTCGAAAAAGGAGGATAGGTTTGTGATCAGATATTGAATCACAACACACTATATAATGATATGTCATAACTTTAAACATGAAAGACTCCTTTACTAAAAATCTGTCAAGTCACTTCCCAAATGCATTCCCCGTCGATCGGTTGTTGGACCAAGTAGGAACCAATTATTTCGGGGGTTCAACATCCATAAAACCGATCATATCCATCAAATGGTGAAAAAAAATACCCAGGATCCATCCTGCCAGATGAACCCCATACTTCTCTTCAAGCTAAAGAGAAATTGAAATCTTCTGCTAATATCAAATTATCCTTGTTTATGAAATCACAGTCCAATAAATATGACCAAAAATTGATTATGTTGTCATAAGGACCATAATAGTTTACATGAGAGATTCATTCTGAAGGGGAGAGCTAGACCCTTCCATTAAAATTCCATCCATAGTACCAACATCATAGAACAAGGCTTGACTTCCCCTACAACCAAAAACACTTTAATATTTCCTTTGCATCTATTTTTGAATGAAATATAATCATAATCCAACCCTTTAAAAGAATGTGAAAAGACGAAAAATAACACAATCTAGGGACCCAAATTTTTCCCAACCATTCTCCCAAACTTTTCCTATTAAAAATCTTGTCCAAAAATATAATAATGAGACCAAATTGAGACATAACCAAGGAAAAATCAAAATAAATATCACACTTTATCATATATTCAAACCTTCCTTCTCAATCCTACAAGCATCGAGTCTTCCTTTGACGTTGAATTTTTCCTTGGTTTCTGCAATTGCATATAGATCCCCTTCCTTAACAGCCTTTGCCTCCTTAGGGATCAAAAATTAACTCAACAGAAACCCTTCACTACATGCTTCTTACCCCAAAAATCCATTTGCTAACTTTTTCATTGAGTGTTTCTCACTTTCAACGGAATTATACTTAGGAAAACAACATGATTTTCTTCTAACCTGCTCCATGAATCCAATCTTCCATGTGGATCATGACCCTTCTGCCTGCTATCTCCTATGCCTTTTTTCAAATGCTCCTGTTGAATCTCAATGTACGTGCCTTTTCACTTTTAAAAAGGCTTTTGACTCTCCAAATTTTTTCATCTGGTAGCTCAACCCCAATCATACTCCAAATCGAGGTTCATCACAACTACGAGATCCAAACAACAAAATTGCTAATTACTTAGGATTTTAGTGCACACAGAATCCTGCAGTGTGAAATTGTCTCAACCGAGTGGTGACTACGTTTTACCTTATATTTCATTCCTCTTCCTCTGTAGATGACTATTACTTTTTGAATCATGTTAGTGTTTCTATGAGCTTTGAAGGAAGAGCATCTAGGGTTTTGAAGGAGGTGGTGGCAGGATTCACCCCTACAACGAGATATTCAAAACCTCGCACCATGAGATCTCAAATTATTTATGTGATTCCAATCCATATGTGCTTTCACTATAAATAAATATATTCTCTTGCACATACTAAATCAATATCACTACACATTGCAATTTTTTTTAGATATTCAGTTCTTCAATTCCCAATCTCTATGCATCCGATCGCCTCGATCGAGCGGCGGCTAGAGTTTACTCTATATACCTTCAAACCCTTATTCCACACATATGGTTGGCTTCCCACTCAGCAAAGGCCACTCGAGATGGTGCATAGGTCTGAAAACCCACATTTTGCATCCTTATCACAATCACTTATGAATTTCACAGAGTGTAGAAAATCTACTTGAAGTCGATTTGTGCATAGTATACACACGACTTCCTGCATATCACAACAACATAGTTCCATCCATTTTTTAGTTGTTGACCTCCTTTCCTTTTGATAAGGAATTCAAAGCACAAATGAATATTTATCAAAGAGTGCTCATTCCATTATTTCACCTACTAAATTGCCTTATCATCATGCAGTAGATCTCAAAAGGAGGATCTCATATATGTGTGTGTATGTGTGTGTGTGTGTGTGTGTGTGTGTATGTATATGTATCATTTACTTCTTCTGTTCTTCAAAAAATTGAGAATTTATTATAATTTAGTTTTCAAATCAACAGTAGGAATAGTTTGCTATGCATGAATGTATGTTGACACATAACTATTATTCAAAGAAAATCATTCCACCTCGAATTACTCATCGATGGTATATAAGGGATAGGTTTTGTTGAACCATCAATGTTATTCAAAGAAAACCATGCCACTTGGAATTACTCATTGCTAATATATAAAGGGATGGGTTTTCATTTTTGCTAAATAAGTCTGGATTTTGGGTTATTAACCTATTTCCTTAAATAAAAGGAAAACAAAATCTTAACCATACAAAAATAATTTTAAAATATACTCTAAACTAATATTAGATAAATAATTAAAAACGTGATATTTTTATTTATTTTTTAAAATGATTTATTATTTTAAAACAAATAAACTATGGCAATAAAATCATTGATGTATACATCCCAACTCATTTTATTTTCAAATAGCATGATGCTCCTCATATTTTATTATGCTGAAATGTTTTTATTATGGAGATGTTTTTATTATGGAGTTCTTTCTCTCGACACTGTACAGATTCGTCGTCATTCACTGTACAGATTCGATGATATTAGATGACCTTCCCTACGATGTTGACTTGAAGTGAATAAATAATTCAATAGCTGTCAATACCACCTCCTAAACTGCCAATGTAGAAGACTTAGTTTCCTTTGTTTTTTTCTCTGTCGACATAATCATTACAGGGGACGCTGGGAGGGTACTACTTTGGAACAGTGATTTCCTCGTATGATTGGGGTGCAGGAGGAAATTATGTGAGAAGACACCAGCGTTGTAAGTATTGCAAGAAGAGGAGGCGGTGGAGGTGGTGGTAATGGCAGAGGAGGTGGTGGAGCTCCTAAGGTTGAGGAATTGCTGCCCCATCCAGCCAAGGATCAGCTTGCAGGAATAGATTATTGCATAACAAATCCTCCTCCATGGCGTATGATATATTTAACATGATAATGATTTTTAATTTTTTTTTACCCAACTACATCTCTTCTATGTGTTTTATCTCGAACTAATAAGGTTTTCAGTTGTGAGACGATTTATAGTTACCGTTGCCTATGATGGATCAAGCTTGTCTATCAATGCATTTTGTGCTTGGCCCAAACAGCAAATCTTGCTCTATCTCTTTTCCATTCATTTTTCTTGTGGTCCAACTTCTAATCTTGCTCAATACTTTCTGAAATGCATTATTCCAAGACTGATTTGCATCTCTATTTTCTGAAGCCATGTTTGATGTATTTTAATTATTGTCCAACTACATATCTTGAGATGAAGTTGTTTCTCATCCATTTTGTGAAGTCCCATGCACATAATCCCCTTAGATATGAGTTTTGCCTAATTTTTTTCTATATAACTTGTTCTGCAATTGTTTTGCGTCCTAAGTTTTTTCTACATAACTTGTTCTACAATTGATTTATGTTGAATGAGTGAATAACTTATTACAAATCTTGCTCCGGAGACATTTTAAATGCAAATATATTTTTCTATAACTGTTTTTTATGCAATTTATCCGAGATTTATATGCATCTTCTGCTCTGAAATCCCTCTCAATTCATTTTCATTTTGACACCATTTCATATGGCTATCTTGCACTGGAACTATTTGCAAGGGATTTTTCATATTCTCCATATGTATATATTTCTATGAAACTGATCTTACTCAGTTTTTATGTGAGTCTGGCTCTGTTGTATAATTACCCCCTAACTATCACTAAATCATTTTTCCCTTTAACCATCTGCGTGTGTGTGTCCTTTGAATTTCCTTATATTTTCCTAAAACTCTCCTGAGACTAGAAATATAATTATTTAATTATAATGGTTTTCATATGAAGGTCCTATAAAGAATTTTACATTATTTGAGTGCAAATACTGCTCTGAATTCATTTCTATTATTTTAAATCCCATCTTATACTAGCCACAAAGTATTTACTTATTAATTTTCCAATATTAAAGTTGTATGAATAATTTTTCCCATTACCCATCTTTGTATCCTTCTCTGAATTTATTTCTGAAAAGTTTCTTTCATAGTGGTGACCTAAGTTTACTTATCTTTTTTTCATATTAAGTTCCTACAAAGCATGTTGCCGATTACCCATGTCCATAGCGTGCTTGGAACATGCTTATTTTCTGTTAAAGGTCCTCTGAGACTGGCTACCAAGTATTTATTTACTCATTTTTTCATATTAAGGCCCTCTTATTTTGGATCTAGCGCTATTAGTTTTTTACTTCATTGTTTTTTTCACTAGTTGATATTTACCGAAAATTTTTTACCGAGAAATTGTCTCCATCTTTTATGAGCATGTCCCACTCTGCATCTGTTTCAAATGCATTTTACCTTCAACCTATATGCATATTTACCTTTGTAAGCTTCAAATTGAATGCTCATATTGATGCTTTTCATATTTCTTGTTGGCGTTTAGACATAATAGAAATTTTGACTACTTTTTTTGCAACGAAAGCCATTTTATTAGGTTTCCAACACTATTTGGTGATGTTGTGCACCATTTTTATCATCCCCTCAATGATTTTTTCTATGATGGCTGGCAGCAATTTAAATAGAAAGAACAACCAACTTAACCTTTTTTCCATGACAGTGGAACTCTAAAATTTGATTACAGGAGGACATATTAGCAATCCATTCTAATACGCTTTGAGTTCTATTCAATTGTGGAAAATGTGTGGTTCACCAGCTTGGAATTCACCTTAGGTTAGACTCCAACCGTTGTTGACTGGAATTTATATGTTTGTGCGGGTGGATAAGGCTAAATTTTTCCATACATTAATGTTTGTAGCAGGCCTTAATACACTATTCCAAGCAACATTTGGTAGTAGGCCTCATGTTGTTATATGAGGCTCATATGCCTTTATCCTTCCTACAGTTTCCATCATTGGTTCCGATAGAAACCAAAGTATTCTCACTAGTGATGACGTATGTAATAGTCAGTCTCAACTTGGTGTTGCTAGAATTTTGTTTGAACGTAGTTGACAGTCTCGAGTTGCTTGCTGACATGGAAACTAGTTTTCTCATTCTGCCTGTAGATATTTAGGCATACGATGTGAGGAATACAGGGCGCTCTAATTTTTGCTTCCACTCTGCAAATCATCCTACTATTCAGTGGTTTGTGGGTTGTGGTTGTAAGGTTGGTTTGATCTCTTTGCATTTTCTCAAGTAATTCCAAACAAATTCACTACATGTACTAAGGATTTATAGTATATAGATCCTAATTTTTTTTGTCTTGATGGCATGGTGTGTGCCAGGTATTTGAGTCCTCTTTCAGCAGTTCCGCTAGTAACTCTTGCTGCTCTTGGACAACACCATTTCTATTATTTTCACTTGGCTTAAACAAAATCCATTTTAGAAGTTGATTTCTACTGCACTCAATTGGTATTAAAAAAAAAAATCTTTTTTCTTGAATAGAATTCATATATTTCAAGTTGCAATGGATGCCACAACTGCATTTGAGTTATATGGCTATATAATTTCTAATCTTGAGTTCCCTAGTCCAACAAATATTTTAGTTAATATGGAAAGTTGCAGGGTACTCAAAATTAGAGTGTGATTACAATTGGTTTGGTACAGAAGGACCTGATCAAGTCTACTAGCTAACTTGAATAACACCCATATTTCTTGGATAATTATGGGCTTGATGACTTTTTTTATTAAACAAGGTCCATCTGTTGGACTCTCATTTATCTTAAAGAAATAGATATTTTGATTTGATATATGCAAAATTTTCTTTGAAATGAAGACAGTATGTGCTTTTCTACATCATAGGTGATTTCTGGACAGATAGTTTCATTGGAACTAAACCCCTACTTTTACACAAATACTCATTTTGATTTTATACAAATGCTCGGGATGAAATAGATTGCATAAATTAGATGAAACAGAAAATGTTTTTGGGAAATGTATTATGAATTGAAAATGTTTCAGAAATGTTTGACTAAGAATAGTCTTGATTTAATTTTAAATTTTTAATGCAATAGCATATTATGTAAGATCTTTGTCAATATTAATCACATTAGTAAGAGAGTGTTCAAAATTGGACTATTTCACAAATGGATCTTTGTAAGTTCTGAAAAGAATTATTTCTAGTTTGTTTTGAAACTTCTCTGGTGAAAATTTAACCTATAATGACTAAATGACATAATTATTGAATCTATTTGAATCTTTTGGATTCAATTTTAGTGGAGCTTATACACTTTCTAGCTTAAGGAGCTAGCATAGATGAAGTCCTTTCATTTGGTTCAATGTATTTCAGAAATATTTACATGCAGTAAAAGTAATTAGTACCTAGCATAAGAATGACCAGACTCGAGATTTGTCAATTTAATGAACTTTAACTCACTAAAATTGACCTCAGATGTCTTCAACCAAATCATGTCAGTTTATTCAGCTATTGGTTAATATCCCAACTCTTAGTTTTTATTTTAACTTTCAACTAGTTAAACCTACATTTACAGCAATAAGTTTTGGGTCCTATCGAACCGAGTTTTGAAGTTTTCAATAGATTGACAGGTTTTTCATTTCAAACTTGGTATTTATTGTGTTCACCAAACATCATAGGTTTGGATATTCTTATCACCTGCCTTCACATTTATGTTTGAATGTATATTTTATAATATCTATTTTATTTGAATTTCTGTTTTATTTGAAAATATATCTTCTTTTTTGGAAAATAAGTCAAATGAAGCATTGTACTATGTTTTGTTATTTACAGGCAGGGAAATGCATTGAAATAGGGCTTCCACATCTTATTGCACTAGCCTTATTTTCACAGGTAAGGAATTAACCAATTACCATGATGTGTAAACTTCTAATGTGAGTAACTCTCTAGATATATATCATATATCTTGTTCCTAGTATTTCCATGTGTTTTTAGGTCAGTGCTATTGAATTATTTGTAATTGGAAAGATTTTGGCACTAACTTATTGCACAATGAAACTAATTGATTAAACTATTTTGTCCACCCTTTTAGTATGGTTGACATATCAAGACTAGTAAGAAGCCTTTATGTGAGTGTTTTTCCATCATAGTTGCAGTTGCTATTGTGTGGGAATACTCCCATATTCTCATTGTAGGTGGAGCATACAAGCATACCCCTCAAATACCCAAGCCCATTGCCGAACAGATCGTTCTGGACTAGTTAGTAGTGCCAAATGGTATGCATTCTTACAAGAAGCATGCATACTGATTTTCATGTCATTTCATACAGTATGTTCTCATGCAAAGCCTTGGCATGGTCTTTATTATTCTGTAGGATAAGTGTTCCATATCCATTTCAATGGGGAGGACCTATTATTGATGGAGGATAGTCTTTTGCAATGATGGCTACAACATTTTTGTCTCTTGTTGAGATCTGTCTGCTTGACATTTATCAGATATTCATTCTCATCTTTTATTTTCTTTATCATCTTGACATTGTTGATAGTTATCTAGGGGTTTCTATTTAATAACAAAATTGGGTATTGACTACTATTTCTTTTTTATTTCTATAAATTTGCAGTCTACTGGTACATTCTATGTTGTTTCAAGTTTTGCAAGTGCCACACCTCCCCTCGATCTATCATCAGCCATGGTATATGCTAGCAGGTAAGGAAACAGATTTTTTTCTTTCACCCTTATGGGTTCAGGTAATTGGAATATTTGTATCATTGTTGTGCATAGAATGTAATGGCCCTCTCTACAGGGAATTGAATTTTATTGGATGGGATGTTTGGAACTAGAAATGGTTCCACAGTATCAATGGAAGAACCAGGCACTCTTAGCTACAATTTGACCATTTCAAGCAATACTATCTCTAAAATTTGTCTTCCCTTATGAATTTGCAGTGAGAATGTTGGTCTTTTGTGGTTGACACGAATTGGGAGTAGCAACGTACTCCAGATATCAGCGGGATTTATGATATTCTTCTCTGTTCTTGGTGATAATCAACTCAAGTTGGGATATTGTTCTCATTTGTTTTAACTCTGTCACCTGTCTTCGGCATTCCCTTTGCACCCTTATGCAAATGCTAGTAACTAAATTCCTTTCAAAAGGAATAATCAGCCACCAAGTTTTGCATCTTGGGTATTTTTGTCATCATCCCCGCGACAGTGGTTAAATTTGTTAGAAAAAGAGAATACATGAAGATATCTAATAAGGATTTTGTTGAATGAATGTTTACTCGATAGAAAGGTGATAAAACTAAATTTTGACATTAAAACTTATTTTTAATATTGAAAATGTCATGTTATTAATAATTAGTATACATTAAGTTATAAAATTAGGATAATAGTGATTATTATAGAAAACCATTCACATGTTACAACGAAAAATGTATATATGTAAGATGAAATTCAAGATGGACATTAAATTGTGTTGGTGGTGGAGGATACGCTTTTATTTAATTGTTTTGAGTATTAAATTCATGTGATAAAATATGTTGTTATAAAAATAGAATACACGAAGATATGAATGAATGTTTATTGGATAAAACGGTGTTAGATGAGTATTTATTAAAACTAGACTTTAACATTAAAACTTAATTTAATATTAAAAATATTATATTATTAATGATTATTATACATTAAATTATGGAATTAGGTTAATAATCATTAATATAGAAAATCATTCACATGGTACAACGATACATGTATGTATGTGAGATGAATTTCAAGATAGATATTAAATTGTGTTGGTTTTAATATGGACAACTATTGATTTTGTTTAAACTTGTTTATGATGTGTCATAGTTTAATCACCTATGTTATTTGTTTTATTTACTTGAGGCATAAGACATAGGGATAACCTTGTGAGATGGACATAGTATGGTTGTTTTTTTTATTTGAACACATTATTTTGCATTTTAGCTATTTCATTTTCATTTCATCATTTTTTTATTGTAATAATATTTAATGAGAACAAAATGAATGTAAAATTTTAATAATCTACTGAGATTTTGAATAACTTTAGTCTAAAATAATGGTAAATATAATGAGTGTTTCTTTTTCTTACATAAATTTAGGGTTAAAAAAGTCTCAGTAATTTTTTTTTTTCTTGACTAAATTGAAATATAAACCATGCAAAAAAAAAAACTTATTAACATAACAAAATCTAAAATTATGATTACAAATTTAAGAATTTGATTATGTTCATTTAGTTTTCCACATCATTAACTTTTTTATTCTATCATCCATATACATGGTTCTACATTTCATGATTATGTATATCTTATCAATCACACCCTTGATTTTATTTAAAGTACCATTGATATGTTTAAAATACTTATCACTATAATATTTCGAGAATGCACCTGGAGCTCTTTTTCCCATGCCCCATCCTAATATCAAAATCCATGAAGTATCATTTACATGATGAACAATTTTTAAGTTAATGTTGGACTATTAAATGGATATCATGGAGAAATTAAAATTTCATCCACTTAATAATGAAAATTACGATTTTTCCTAGGAGAAAAAAATCATAGAGAAATTAATAAAATAAATGTTAGCATAACACTTATGCACTATGTTTTAACATTCACTTTGTTATATATTTTTGTATGATTTGAAAAATAAAGTAAATAATAGTCTTTATAACTATAATAATTTTGGTAGTCTTGATCAACAATTTTTATAGCACTTAGATGTATCACACAAAACTCCAAATAATATACATTTTGAAGTATTAACTCCTACTTATGATGTTTAAAGAATACATTTTAATATGTTGATAAAATAGACTATATACATTTAAGTCTATGTAAAACACAAAGATGACAAGAAACTATGAAAAATAGTGAAAAGATTCATTAAAAAAAATTAAGGAGAGATAATTATACATATGGTTGAGTTAAACATCTAATTATGACCAAGCTATTATGATACATGAAGGTTTAACTTTAGGATCCAAGGTATGGAAAGGTTTATTAAGTATTTGAAGGAATAAAAAGGGGCATCTAATAAAAATAAGCTTTTTTAATATTATGTAGTGGAAGGGGTTTAACAAAAAAAACTCTTGGTAGCTATTTTAAATATATAATGAAACTAAGGGATTATATCCTCGGGCCTTGTGTTATGGCAATTTTTTTATATAAAATACCATTTGTACATTAAAAACATATATAAGAAAGTGTTAATTAATTTTTTTTTTAAATTAAGAGTTTTTTAAGTGTAAATTGGGTGGTCTTACTTCATATTTATTTGTTAAGAGTTAATAAAACCTACATTTGATATCAAAGCCAAGATTACTCATATTCAAATTATTGTGATCTTATAAGGAAAAGTGTGTAAGCATTATTGTTGAAGTGTGTGAGTGTAGTTAATAAAACCTGAAATTTGATATCAAAGCCAAGATTACTCATATTCAAATTATTGTGATCTTATAAGGAAAAGTGTGTAAGCATTATTGTTGAAGTGTGTGAGTGTTGTTGTTGTTATTGTTGTTGTTAATAGTGTTGCAAATCAAGCTGAATTTGAGATTAAAGTTAAGTTGAGAGCATTCTAAAATAGAGCTATGGCATTTAAAATCTAGCTATGAAAATCTCAAGCTTCTTTGGCTATTAAGGTGATATGGATATTCTCTATGTAGTAGAGATGTAGTAGCTATGTGATCATGAGGATGATTGTTGTAGATAAAGATCTGTTGTACATTGTTGACTGCTGAGTCAAATGAGAAAATGCTAATGGTTAAATGAGAAAATGCCAATGGTTACTCTTGGTAGGCTCACAAATACACTGCCTGTGACATCCAAGAACGAAAGTAAACTACAATGTAAGAACGAAACCCTACCCATGAAGCAATGCAAATATGAAGCTATGCGAGAGAGTAGATCTACTCTACGTTGATCATGCCTAGATCAAATGCTGTGAATGTTGATTTCATCATAATTTATGTTGATTCATTGACTATGTCGCAAGGGACAACGTGTAAGCTGTGGAGTCATGTTATTTCCTCGGAGAAAAATACTTAATATATGCGTTGAGTATTGTGAGAAAATCATTATTTAGTAAGTATGCAATCTAGCGTAACAGATGTGTGTTGTTTGCATCCATATAAATGTGTGTTGCTTGCATCCATATAAATCTGTGCTAGCTGGTGCCTACGATTGCTACCATTCTCCAATTTCGTGAAGGAAACCACTGTGCCAATTCCAAACACTGCCTGCCAATTAATGCTAGCTGTGAGTTGTTATCGATACATGGAGAAAAAACCGGTCAAAAGCACAGTGGTCAATAGGGTAGCCTAGAGAAGTGTGACTGAATATATTAGTAGCCGTTGAGGAAAAGGATGGACAGTCGGTGGAAAGGAAACAAAGCGAGTCTTCGTTTGCAAAATTGGATAAGAATGGACAGTCAAGTAAACTGGTAACCTTATCCTTAGGTTGATTGCGGAATTTTGGAATATTTTGAGATCTGACTTAAATGAGACGTGAGTTTTGGTGTAAGGAATACACAAATATTTTCTTAACAGTCTATCAATTTAAGTGTCTGATATGATTTGATTGCAGATTTTAAATTATTTCAAATATTTAAAAAACAATAGAGAAGTCAAATAGTTAACCTTACTCTTCTGTAATAAAATCCAAAATTTTATTACAGGATAGCACAAAAAACACGCAAGGAGAGGTGGCATATGAGCAAGTTTAGCGAAAAGAATATGAAACCCAATTTATTTGGCAATTCCCTCGAAGTTGTTAATGGTTGAACTGGATTCTCGTCATTTGGACATCGAAAAATGTGTGACATATGAATGATAGCGTGACATCTGAATGATAGCCTTTGAAATATGAGGATAAGGAGGCTGTCACTAACCAGCAAAGAAGGCACGTAGCATGTCTATTGATTCTTACATTAATATATAGATAGATTTATTGATTTTTTTTAGATTGATTGATTGACCACATAGCATGTCTATTGATTCTTACATATATATATATTGATTGATTGCCCACAATATGAAATGAAAAATGAGGTGGTAAGAGTGAGTCAAAAGCTTCTTTCATTGTCATCTCAAGTCTTATGGTCTTATGGATGGTGACTTGTTGAGTGTTATGGTATTGTTGTTAATTTTATTTTCAAAAAAAGGTTTATATTATCAAGCACTTGGTATTTAAAAAAGTTATGTATTATACTATTCAAGACTCTTGTAACTAAGAGAGTTATGCTTTATATTATTTAAGATGGTTGTAATTAAGAGAATTATGTGTTATTTGAGTTTATTTTATATATATATATATATATATATATTTGAAGTTTAAATAGTGTGGTATTTTAGGTTTTATGTAGAATAATCATTATTGTATAATTTTTTTTTCTATGTGGTTCACAGTTTGGAAATCCTTCATCTCTAATTCTATGGAACAATTGTACGAGCAAATCTACTCAACATGATCTTTAACAACAAAGACTTGACCATCCCAGCTAAACGTGGTCGTTGTTATTGTATAAAAGTTATTTAGGTGAGAAATTATATTTATGTTAGAGTTAATGTTGAATTTGGAATAAAGAAAATCTATTTAAGTTGAATTTGAAGTGAAGATGAGATTTTAAGCCAAAGTCAAGTTGAAATTTTAGACAAAATAAAGTCTAAGCTAAATTAGTCTTATTGAAATTTTCAAACTCATTTGTAAGTCATGTCAAGTCAAATAATAGTGAAAATTTTGAGTTTGCTAGAGAAAAATTATAGGTGCTTTGTTGGAACTTGATCAACTCCAAGAAGGAAATATTTGCATGCATGTAAGTGCAGGTGAATGAAGAAGATTATAGGTGTAGATGAAAGAAGATGGCAATAAAAAGAAGTAGGCTCATGAAGAGAGAAGAATATGACAATAAAAAGAAGTAGGCTCATGAAGAGAGAAGAAAATGACAATAAAAATAATTAGGCTCATGAAGAGAGAAGAAGATGACAAAGGAAAGTACAATAAAAAATAACAAAAGATGACAGAAGAAGATGGACTTAGAGGCATGAACAAATCAAACAAAAGGCAAGAGAAAAAATACAAAGACAGTGAAAAAAGAAAGTAATAGAGTGAAGCAGTAGAATAGAATCATATAAAAATGGAGAAACAAAAGAAGAAATAAAGACAATGGCAATGGGAAAAAGAAGAAACAACGTAAGAATAAAGGAATATTGTGTGCTCAAAATTTTCAGATTTAGAAGCAGTGAATCCATGAAAAATGGTATCCCTAAAAAGTTTAATGGTCCTTTTTGAGTAAGGATTTTTTTTAATTATGGAAACAAAATTATCTTGGTCTTGTAAGAATTAAAAGTGTGAGAGAAAAATAATTATAAAAAATCATAGTAGCATGCAAATATAAACCACTCAATATTTATCTTAGAAAAACCTTATGGGAAAAACCAACCAAAGATTTATTTTTAGTCGTTTGAACAAATCTTACCAAGTCAACCAAGTGAACCTTCCCTCTTCACCTTTAGCCACATTACAATGGAGCATCTCAAAACCTATTAAATGCTTCATCAAATGTAATCCACAATCCCAATACCAAGGGTCACCAATTACCATGTGCTCAAAAACAATGTTATTGACCTAACAACTTTAATCTTTCTTTTAGCAAATTTTAAACTAATATTCCCCCCTTTAAACTTGAATTTGGGTTTCCCCTTGACTAAATATGGTTAAATGAACTAAGTAAGCCTTCACCACTCACCTCCAAGCCCTACCCCCATTAAACCCTATAACTAAGCTATCCAAGAATTTGGCATGCCTTCTCGTATCACCTTGGTCTACATCTAAATAGATAATTGAGTAGGGATATGGATGCTTAACTAGATATATAATGATATGCCCATTCACATGCAAAAAAAAAAAAAAAATCAACTTCATTATAATAATGATTTTTTTATACATTGTTTTTATCTTGACATTTATGCCTATTAATTTGTGTAGCTTGGGAGGTACTACCATAGATCATGGGTACTTGACTTATGAAGAAGTGAATAAAATATACAATTCATGAGTTTTAACCCTAAGTGAGTAGGAAAAAAACTTACCTTAATATTATAAGGGAAAAGTGGGTAAAACTCTAAAACGATTTAGAGATTTCCTGAGAAACCCTAGAAGTAAAACATAAATAGAGGCCAATGGAGAGGCTTAAAGACATATTTTCTTTAGAGCATTTGTGATATTTATTCATGAGTTAGAGTGTGAATTCTATTTGAGGGAGTGGTGCAATCTAAGTGCATGGAAGGTCAGGCCACATGTTTGGTAGAGCAAGGAAGGCCAAAACTGTAGGTGATTGTAGCTGAGAAAAGGAAAAATTTTGGAGGCCCAGATATGGTTGTTGGATAGGATTATCATAGGAAAATATGAACAAGATTGTGCATCCTAGAACTGTGTCATATATCCTCAAAGAGAAGGCCACATCTCTATTGGATAAGGGACTCGAGATCAAGCCTAGGACATGGATGTTTCAGGCTCATATTCAACAGATAGTAGAGGTCGAGTTTGAGTGTTTCAACAAGCCAATTTTAGGTCACATTTTGGGCATGAACAACGACAAAAATAGCCTTGTATCTAACCACAGGAAGAGGATATATGGCAAAATAATTTGATAGAAGAGAAGTTCTAAGGAGGATCGAGGAGATTTGGCCACAAAGGATTATATCTAAGTGAAGAGGGTCATATATGTGAGATCAAGTGTAGATCTAGCAAACTAAGAGGAGCTTAAGTAGTGAAGTTGATTCAAAAATGGAGGTTTGAATAACAAGGATATTGCAAAAGGAATAGTTGCAAAGGACTACAAACTATCCCAAGGACCATGATCTTAAGGACAAGATGAGGTACGCATTGCGAAGATTGAAGATCTAGAGGATCAAATATAAAACCCTATATTTTTAGGAAAAAGACATATTGTTGTTGAAAATGCAGTAATAAAGTCTCAATTTAGATTTTGCCTTAATTAAAATTGAGGAAATTTGAAATTCCACATCAACAGACAACTTGGAGTAGTTAACTAAGGCGGCGTGGCTCTTGTCACTCAGTTAAGAACACTGAATTTGAGTTAATGAGTTCAAGTTCAGCTTACTTGAGTTGATTCCTAAAAGATAGGAGTATAGCTCAATTAATTCAAGTTAGGGACATGAAGTTCAATTGTGTGCAGTGGGTTCCTAAATTTTAGGAGCCTAGGTTGAGATAATTTCAGTTGTAGAAATTTAATTTAGTTAAATTGAGTTATATTCAGTTAAACTAGTTCTAAATATTCGAGAAACTAGTGGAAGGTCAAGTTGTACAATGTAACTTCAATCACACTCAGTGATCATCCAAATAACTAATAAATCAACCTAAATTAGATCATGCAGATAGAGAATTCAAGTTACCCATGTAGAAAATCTAACAATGGGATTCAATCTGATCTTGTAATGTACTAAAGCAAAATACTAAATCCTTCTACAGTTTGCAGAAACAAAACATGATCGCACAATCACATAACAAGTAAGAGAAAGAAATAATCAATCGCACAACACAATATATGTTTTGGGAAAGAACGCTACCTAAAACCCCGCTATCTGTATAGTGTATAAATTCAATACCATGAAATAATACAATGATTTTCTCTCACCGAGAAACTCTTGCACTCTGGCAATTGTCTCACTCTGATCTAGCAAAAATCAATCAATTACTTAACCAATTCTCAACCTCTGCTCAACCTTCCTTACTCACGCATTCTTGGAGGAATTTTTGCCCTATTAAATAGGAAGTTCCCAAGAATTTATTGTGCAATCCATCATAGGCTTCCACATGACTCTATAACTAACCTGTACCATTTTATAATTATACAACTAATAGTTATTATCCCTTTAACCTCAGTATCAACTCGACCTTCCTTATAACTGACATGAAAAAAATATTTATAGTGAATTATCAGTTAACTGATTGATCACTACTTTTGAATTAAATCAAATTTAATTCACTGGACCTCTCACTATCTCATCACTCAGTTAGAATTAGTTAAACAGATTTTAACTCAATTTCTTAAGTTAACTAATTACAACTCACAAATATTTGTAATTGGTCCCCCTTAAATCATGGGGCAACTCTACATGCCTCCTCTATGACCCTCAACTCAAATTTTCTAAGCTAACTCAGTCATTTTGACTTAGTTAACTAATACAAGTTGTCATGAGATGAAATTACAATTTCTCTTCCAATTTAATTAAGGGAAAAATAAATCAAAAGCCCCTTCGGGGCATCATTTCAACACTCCCTCTCAACAAGAAAGGGATTATTTGTTAGGTCCCTATATTACTAGTGTAGCCCCTTATTGTTGTTAGTGTAACCCCCTATTGTTATTTTTGTACCCCTGTAACCCCCATATTTTTATTATTGTTCCCTTACATTATAATTGTTAGGTCGGCTAGGATTATATTGTGACCCCACGGACTCCTATATATAGAAATGAGGTTTTCTAATTTGCATCATCCAAGAATTTTTCATTTGTGTAATGTAAAGGAGGTGTCCCCCTCGAAGTGGCTGATTTATAAGGTGTTGATATCTATTTTCTTCTATTTTTGGAGCTGGTTTCATAACATTCGGTATCAGATATTTGGATTCTAGGGTTTCATTGCTTCAAACAGGCCATCGTGTAATTTGCACAATAAATTTTGTTCTACAAGGGTTCAAGCACTAAAAAAAAACCCATTTCTAAGAAACCCTGAGGAACTTCGTTTAAAAATTTTAGATCTTGGTTCGCAATATTATCGGAGATATGATATGTGGAAGTTAGGGTTTTTGCAAGCTCCTGAATTTCATCTAAAAGAAGTGACCTTGGGAAAATCGTCATAACTATCTCTCTGAGCATCATTTTGGAATTATGTAAAAAGTGACCGAAAGTACATGGACTTTGGTTTCCTCTACATCAATTTCAAAGCCGAAGGATAAAACAGTGACACGTGGCACATCGTACAAGTTCGCTCTACTGAACAAGTCCATAATTAGGCCATTGCGGGAGATTGAGCATAACTTTGTCTTGAGGAATCCAAACAGGTCAGACCCATGGCATTCAAAAGAAGATTCATAGGAATACTAAAGGACAGAATTTCAAATGTTGAAGATCCTAAATCACAAATATAATTCAGTTTCATTATCGAGCTCCTCAAAAGTAGGAAAAAGGTGTGTATTTTTTTTTTCAAATTGCATAAGTCTTGTTTGAAAAAATAGTTTGAAGTGATCCCAAGGGCATATTGAAGCACAGATATCAGTATTGGGTTCTAAAATTCCCCCTAAAAATAATTCAACACCCATTAAGCCCTTAGAATACTCTACTATGATTTATGAATAGGGAGAAGTGCAACATGATATATCAAAATTACAAGATCAAGGGCACCAAATTTCGCTCTCGCAAAGAGAAAAAAAAAATGAAATGGAAGTTTTGAAGAAAGGCGTGGAAGCTAAAATGGATGGTTTGAAGAAGGGCATGGAAGATAATATGGATGGTTTGAAGAAAGGCGTGGAAGCTAAGATGGATGCTTTGAATAATGGCATGGAAGAAATGGAAGAAAAAATGAACGAAAACATGGAAGACATGAGGAATGATATAAAAGAAGACATGGAAGGTTTGAAGGAAGGTTTGACAAAGTTGATACAAGAAATGATTCCTAATCACGAAAATATAGTAGAGGAAACTCATGATGAGAACAAAATAAATGTTAATCGTGATTTCATAAACTCTAATGTTGGATTGAATACCCGCCATATTCCAGAGATCGATATGAGAAAGTTTGATGGCGAGGATCCCGTAACATGGATTACACATGGAGCAATATTTTGATCTCAATAATGTGAAAAACACACAAAAGGTACGCCTTGCAAGTTTATATTTAGAATAAAATATATTTGTATGGTATCGATGGCTTTGCTCCCGTAAAAAAATTGTCACTTGGTCAATTTTTACGAAGGAAATGATAGCACATTATGGGGATACAAAGTGAAAATCCTTCTTTAGCCAATTTATAAATCCCAAACAAAAGGGTTCAGTGATGGAGCACATTTATGACTTCCGAAAATTGAATATAAGGGTAGTTTATATTCCAGAAGAAGACAAGATTGATGTCTTCATCGGGACTTTAAAGGATAACATCTAACATGAGGTTCACCTTTGGGAACCTGATTCATTGGAGAAGGCATTCATTTTGGCAAGAAAAATTGAATGTAAAATTATGGCGACAAGGAAGCCTACCAGTCACATCTATAAATATGGAAGTGTTGCTACTCCTAGACTTCCACAACCTACAAAGTTGACACCACAACAATTGGAAGAAAAAGGAGAAAAAGTGCTTTGCTATAGTTGTGATAGAAAATATAGTAAAGGTCATAAGTGTGCTGAGAAGAAATTTGTTTACATAGATTGTGAAGAGGAGGAATAAAATGAGCAAGAAACTTCAAAAGAAGAGGATATACACCATGAACCAACCCTAGAGAAAGAGGAAATGAGTTCGACCATATCTTGTAATGCATTGGCAGGAATTACCACTCCTCAAACTCTCAAGATAGAAGGACATATCAAGAAGAAAAACGTAATAGTATTGATTCACTTGGGTATTACCCATACTTTATTCATTATAAGGTAGCCAAGGAATCGAATTACTTCTTATACCCAGCACCAAAATGTCAACTGATGGTTGCAAATGGAGGAACTATAAATTGCTCTAGAAAATGGCATAATATCAAGCTAACCATGGAATAATATATATTGAATAGTCCAATGCCTTCCATTCCAGTGGGAGATGTTGATGTTTTACTAGGAGTAAAATGGTTACAATCTTTGGGGACGTTAGTTTTTAATTTTCAAGAAATTTTATTGAATTTTTTTTCGGAAGGAAAGGAAGTTGAATTACGGGGGATCGTAGGGAAGTCGGGAAAGATAATAAGCTCTAATTTCATGACAAAGCTTCTAAATAAATAACAACGAGGCGTAATTGCACAATTATGCTCACTAGAAGTTCCAACATCAAAATCATCTATTTCTCCAGATCTCCAAAAAGTCTTGGACAATCATTCCAAGTTGTTTGAAACTCCCAAAGGAATCATACCTATTCATGATCATGATCATGCTGTTCATTTGATTCCAAGAAGTGTTCCTCCAAACATCAGGCCTTACAAATATCCTTATGTCCAAAAGAATGAAATTGAATGTATGATTGTAGAAATGTTAGAGGCTGGTATAATTCAACCAAGTCAAAGCTCTTTCTCTGCTCCAATAGTATTAGTGCAAAAGAAGGATGGATCATGGCGCATGTGTTCGTATTATAGGGAGATCAATAAGCTCACTATTAAAGATAAAATTCCCATTCCTATGATTGATGAATTATCAGATGAATTATATGGAGCAAATTATTTTACCAAGTTGGATCTTTGTTCAGGATATCATCAAATTGAAATGAATACTGAAGATATTCCGAAAACAGCATTTCGAACTCATGAGGGTCATTATGAGTTTTTGGTCAAGCCTTTTGGCCTTACTAATGCACCCTCTACATTTCAAGGGTTGATGAATTCATTTCCGAACCCTTCCTTAGAAAATTTGTGTTAGTATTTTTTGATAGTATACTAATCTACAATAGGTCTTGGAAGGATCATGTTCAACATGTTGACAAGGTGTTCAAACTATTGGAGGAGAAACAATTATATGCAAAAACGTCCAAATGTTTCTTTGGAGTACAAGAGGTGGAAAATATGGGTCATAGTGTATCTCACGAGGGTGTTAAGGTAGACCCTAAAAAAATTAAATCCATTAAGGAATGGAAATTCCCCACAACCATAAATCAGTTGCAAGGATTTCTCGGGTTAACAGGGTATTATCGCAAGTTTGTTAAGAATTATGGGAGAATAGCAGCACCTCTAACAACATTATTGAAGAAAGATGCATTTTCATGGACTCCTGAAGCAACTAAGGCCTTTGAACATCTTGAAGAGGCAATGGTCCTATCACCGGTCTTAGCTACACCAAACTTCAGAAAAACCTTTATTGTGGAATGTGATGCCACAGGAAATGGAATTGGTGTTGTTTTAATGCAAGAAGGAAGACCCATTTCTTTTGAAAGTCTTCCAATCAAAGGAAAGTATTTAGAGAAAGCTATTTGTGAGAAGAAAATGTTGGAAATACTACATGCACTAAAGAAATGGTGGCCTTACCTAATGGGAAGACACTTCGAGGTAAAAACTAATCATGATAGTCTTAAATACTTTTTGGAACAAAGACTATATTTAAAAGAGCAGCAAAAATGGGTCACAAAGATGTTGAGTTATGACTTTGAAATCATATACAAAAAAGGGAAGCTAAATTTTGTTGCAGATGCACTCTCAAGAAAGGATGAAGAGGTGGAAGCATTTTTTATGCCATTTATATTATCCAACCAGATTGGATAACTGAAGCAAGGGATGAATGGAAGAAGCATGAAGAAGTGTGGACACTCATTAAAAAGTTGTAGCAATATCCTATTACATCTGATACATTTAGTTGGAAAAATGATTCCTAATGGTACAAAGATCACTTATATATTTGTAATAATTCCCAACTAAAACAAAATATGATTTTGGAATTGCACACTTCTCCCTTAGGAGGACACTCACGATTTTTAAAAACTTACCATAGGGTGAAGAAATAATTTTTTTGGGATGGCCTTAAATCTGATATTCAAAAGTTTGTGGCGGAATTTTTGGTTTTCCAGAAAAATAAAGTTGAGACAATTAAGACATCGGTTCTTCTACAACATTTATCCATTCCAAGTAAATGTTGGGAGGATATTTCAATGGATTTTAGCACAGGTTTACCTAAGTTCGAAGGAAAGAATTTCATCATCGTGGTAGTTGATAGAATTACCAAGTATGCACACTTTTGTGCATTATCTCATCCATTTAAAGCAAGTGCATTTGCTACTGCATTTATGGAAACAATTCAAAAGCTACTTGGAAACCCAAATATTATTGTAAGCAACAGAGATCCCATTTTTACTAGAAATTTATAGACAAAAATATTTTCTTGTTTGGGTACTCAACTAGCTCATAGCTCATCTTATCATCCTCAATCTGATGGGAAAACTGATATAGTGAACAAATGTTTGGAAGAATACATTCGTTGTTTTGTATCTAATAAACAAACACAATGGGTCAAGTGGTTACCTCTGGATGAATGGCGGTATAACACTTCCTTCCATACTGCAGCAAAAATGGCCCCATTTATGGCACTTTATGGATATCATCCACCATCCATCACATCATCTTTAAGAGAAAATTCTAAGGTTCAAGCAATGGAAGATCACATCGAGCATCAACAACAAGTTCTCTTACTCTTAAAGGATAACCTAAATTTGGCACAAAATCGAATGAAACAATAGGCAGATCAACATCGCAGCGAGAGAAGTTTTGATGTAGGAGACTGGGTATTTTTACGGTTACAACCATACAAAAAAATGTCTCTGAATCAAGCTAAGAAGGATAATAAATTATCCACAAAGTACTATGGTCCTTACAAGGTGTTGCAAAATATTGGTAACATGGCATACAAATTGGAGCTTCCTACTTTTTCTTGAGTGCATCTCTTTTTCCACGTTTCATGCTTAATTAAGGTTATAGGTGACAAACTTCCAGTTCAAACAATATTGTTAGGACTTGATGAGGAAGGAAAAATCATATTGGAACCTGAAGCAGTCATGGAAACAAGAACTTGACATCTATGAAATCAATCAATTTCAGAGTATCCAATCAAGTGGAAGAACTTACCCACTGAAGATTCTACATGGGAGGATGAGAATTTTATACAAAAGCATCCAGAGTTACTCAAGCATTGAGGACGACACTTTTTTGAAGGAGAGGGGCATGTTAGGTCCCTATATTACTAGTGTAGTCCCTTATTTTTGTTAGTGTAGCCCCCTTATTGTTATTGTTGTACCCCTGTAACCCCCATATTGTTATTATTGTTCCCTTACATTATTATTGTTAGGTCGGCTAGGATTATATTGTGACCCCATGGACTCCTATATATAGAAAGGAGGTTTTTTCATTTGCATCATCCAAGAATTGTTCATTTATGTAATGTAAAGGAGGTTTTCCCCTCGAAGTGGCTAATTTCTAAGGCGTTGATATCTCTTTTATTCTATTTTTGGAAATGGTTTCATAACATTATCTGCTACCCCGATATTGTCTCTATGGAATTCAAATTTTCTTCTTTCCAGTTCCTTCGTCAAGATGTCTGCATCCTTCTCCTCCATGGGAATGTACTCTAATTACATAATCCGCCTCTAAACACATCCTTTAATATGGTGATACCAGATATCAATATGCTTGGACATGTCATGGAATAATGGATTAACCGAGATTTTGATGCAACTCTGGTTATCAAAATGTATCACTGTCGGTTCCATATGTTGACCAAACAAACCAACAACTATCTTCCTCATCTAGAAGGCCTTGCATGATGTCTGACTGGTCTCCATGTAATTTTCCTCTCCTAAACTGAGTCCAACTGATCTTTGTTTCCTGTTGTACCAAGAAATTGTTGTTGATCCTATGTTGAAGATGCCTCCTGATGTGCTCTTCCTGTCGGATGGACTCGCTATCAAATCTGCATCGGTGAAGCCTTGAAGCTTCACTCCCTATGTCCGTATGTACCACAATCCATACTATGTAGTACCTCTAAGATATCTCAACGTATGCTTCCCAGTCTTCCAGAAGAGCTTGGTAGGCTTAGTGATAGCTTGGCTTAGCTGGTTAACTGCGTAACATATGTCTGGTCATGTGTTCATAAAATAAATGAGTGAACCGACAAGCTTCCTGTAAACAGTTGCGTCCACTACTTGACCTGAAGTAGCATCCTCCTTCCTCCTGTTTCCTGCTAGAGGAGTCTCCATGGGTTTTTTTCCCTCCATGTTGAACTTTCTCATAATCTCCTTGGCATACTTTCCCTAAGATACCAATAGCTCCCCATCTCTTTGTTATATTTCTAATCCGAGGAAATATTGTAAGAGACCCATTTCCTTCATCTTCAATTCTCTTGCAAGATCCTCTTTGCAAGACTTTATGAGATTCTCATCCCCTGTCAGTGTCGTACCATTGACATAAATTATAATAATCAAAATCTTACCATCTTCTACAATATGATATAGGTTCGCATCTGCTTCACTCTTGGTGAAGCCCAACCCGGTGAAATAGTTGTTGATCCTAGTGTACCAAGCATGAGGTGCTTGCTTCAGCCCATGTACCTCTCTCTTGAGTTTTCACACATGTGACTCCCTTTATAAGGTCTCAAAACCTTCTGGCTACTCAATGTACACTTCTTCCTCAATAAATCCATTGATAAAAGTTGTCTTTACATCCTTATGATGCATCTACCATCCCATCTACATTAGAGTGCAAGAATGGATCTAATAGATGAGTACCTTGCAACTCATGAAAAAGTCTCATTATAGTCAATCCCCTCCACCTTAGAGAACCCTCTGGCCACAAATCGAGCCTTGTGCATCTCCACACTCCCATATGCTACCTTCTTCACCTTGTAGACCCACCTTGATCCTACAACTAACTTCCCCACTGGTCTTGGGACAACTTCCCATGCAGTGTTTCTGATAATGGAGTCATACTTCTCAGCCATGACATCAACCCACACTAGTTGTTGCACTTCTTCCTCGAAAGAGATGGTTCTATCTCAATACCTTCGCTCATAAGATACATGTATCTAGTGTAACACTTTGGGGACATTCATTTCTTGCGTTGTGATGTGGGTGCTCCCACATTCTCTCTCGCATCTGGCAATAATTTGTCAGCCTCTCTGGTGCACTTCCTTCCATCTCTAGTGGATGGATTTGCATCAGTGGTTTCTACCACTCTCTGTTCCTCTGCTTGTGGTTACTCCACATCCTGAGGTTCATCCTATGGAGCTAAGATCTCCTAAACTACATGCAACTCAAGCTCCCTCTCATGGAAGTTCGCATGGCATTCTCTTCATCGAATTTCACATATCTTATGACCACTGTCATCCTATGTGTTGGAAATAACACTTGATAGTTATGAGGTGTATCAGTGTACCCCACAAATATCCCCAACTATGTTGTTGGTTCTATATTCTTCTTTGAATCTTTGGTTACATGGAAATAAACAAATGAACCAAAATTTTTAAAATTCAACACATCTGATATCTTACCTGAAAAATCATCCTATGGTGTACTCATCCCAAGTATCCAATGAGGATTTATGTTCTGCAAAGATACTGTTGTATTGCATGCTTCTGCACATATATGCAATGGTAGGCCCTAATCATGCAACATAGCTCGTGATGCTCCAACAATAGTTATGTTCTTCCTTTCTGAAACCCCATTCTGTTGTGGGTTATGAGTTTCAATCAATTATCTTTGAATTCCTTCTGAGACATAGAAGTTCTTGAATTTGTTAGATATGTATTCTCCACCATTATCACTCCTCAAAGCCTTCACCTTCTTCCCTGTATATTTCTCGGCAAGTGCCTTGAACTCACAAAAATTGGAGAATGTATGATCATTCTTCTGCATGAATAAAATTCAACACTTTCTTGAAAAATCACATAATACCTGTGTTTTTTTGTGGAAGCTGTCGATAATGGTCCACACGTGTCTAAGTGAACTCTCTCAAATATCACCTTGGATTGGCTTTCCTTATCATGAAAGGTGGCTTTGGTATACTTCCCCAAAGTACACCATGTGAATGTATCTCTCTACGCAAGTGCACCCTTTGGAAGTCATGTAGAAATCTTTTGCATGATCTTCAAAGCGTTGTGGTTTAGATGGCCCAACCTCATGTGCCATAACTCATTGATGTCTCATCTCTCCACCTTATCTACTTTAGTTCTCAGTGTTGCACAGCGTTCTACATCCAGTTTATAAATATTCTTTACTCAAACCCAAATATTTTTCACTTGTCCTGTGGCTTTGTGACAAAGGAATGTCTTTCCTTCACTGAATATCACATCATAGTCACAATATTCCAACATAGCAACTGTTATCACTCTGCCAGATTCTCAAGGCTGAGGAAGGAATCCGAACAGAGGTAACCACAAACCAAACTTTGGACTTGATAGCTAGACCTATAAATCCGGAGAGGGCTCTCTCCAAAAGGGTCACAGCCAAGAGGGCTGGAGAAATTAGGGTTTTTAGGCTAGATGTAGAGTGCAGGGGGTTGTTTTGAATTGTTTTGGTTGGGGAAATCAGTGGATGAAGAAACTAGGTCAAGGAAATATAGGTCATGGCAAATGAGTTAGGGTTGCAAGGATCAATGGGGAAAGGTAGGTACAATGCATATCACTTGAAGAGAATTGTTATGTAATGGTGTTGAAGCTATAAGAAGGTTAAAAAAAGCATAGGAGATGTATTTTTCTCAGACATAAGAAGATGATCAAAATATGATCAGCTACCCAAAACAGAGCATGTGCAAACATGTATTCTGAGTATCTAACTTGTAAAAGATAATAACATAGAAATTAAAGTGAACGTGAACACAATAATTTCAAACGTATGATACTGAAGAAGAAACAATGATAGACATTTAATACCACAAATATCCCATAAAAATAGTTGCAACTCCTCTTTATTAGTTGGCGAAACTGAGTACAAAATTTCCTTGATCAACTAGCAAAACATCAAACTGATTCCAAGCCTTATATATCATGAAGAAAGGGACTAAATAGACATGAAAACAACATTCACTCATCCTTAGGGGTCAAATACATGAGGTGAGGAAGATATTACACAAAAATCTGAACTGATAGCTAAAGTATAGGACGGTCCAAGTGACTCATTCCTCACTTAAGTGAACTGATTCATTACACCTCATTTGTTTGATTTACCTAATGTATTTACCCTAGGTAATAGTAAAAACATGATAATTACATTTATTTTCATCATTTACATAAGTAAAATCATCATTTCCCAAGATGAAAATCAAAACATGAATGAAACTCATAAAATTTCAGAATACTACCAAACGCGCCATCTCCTTGTCAAATGCACCCTCTCTGTGTCAAACGTGCCCTCTCTATTCAAGGGTTATTTTTTGTGCCTTCGTGGTGTCTAAATTTTCTCCAAGATGGCTTGTTGGAAATCCCTTCAAGTCTACTTTCTAGAAATTCCTTCAATTTTCAAAATGAAGCTCATTTTTCCTGTAAAAAGCTCATTTCCCCAAGACTGGAAAATGCGCAGTGCCAAGGCCAAAAATGAGGCAGAAACATGGTTTTTTGGTGGTTTTTTGTCCTTTTCACTGACCATTTTGCCTCCAAATGCTTAGAAAATGTACAGGGTGCATGTCCTCATCATTATGAATTCAATGGTGTTGACAATTTTCTCATTGGATGCCCCAAAAAAGAGCACAGCACCCTAGGTGCTACGAGTTTGACATTTTTGTTGTGCTAAAAATGTTCCTAAAAGCACAGAAATTTACAAACTTGCAAAATTTGCCAAAAACTTGTTAAAATTGGTGGGGTGAATGTTGATCATGTGTTTAAGGCATGGAGTGTTACCTTGACAAGTATGTCTAGCCTCCTTTTCTCCTCTTGCTTGGTCAAGGCTTCAATTTTTGCATTGGCTCTTTTGAGCTTGGCCCTTGCAATTTTGTTCCTCATGACATAATGCTTTTCCATCCTTCTTTGAATATCATTGTCGTTTCGAGCCTTGGCCAAGATCTTTTCCAAGTGTCGGTTTACCTTTTCAAACAAATACTCCCGGTCTTGATTAACCATGATTTCCATTTGTTCAATAACAGTGAGCTCTTTAGCAAGCTCATCTTCTCTTTTCCTCTCTAGTTCTAGATCTCTTTTCAGCCCTCTAGTCCTAGGTCTCTGTCTTGGAGGCTGGTCCTCCTCATCATCAGTTTCAACATACTTCTCTAGTGTCTCTTCAAGCAAGGCTTTAGCCTTCTCTGCCTCTCTTTGTGCTTTGATGCATTTCACTTCATCAATGAAGTGTTTGGTCTTCAGCTGTTGGTTCTCTTGCTTGAGAAAGGTAATGACAAACTTGGACCTGTCAACATTAGCTTGGATATTTCTAATCTTGGCTTCCCTCTCTTTGATGATCAAGGAAGAATCATCATCATCAATTGTGTCCAAGTCTGTAAGCTCAAAATCTGCCTCTTTCTCATGGAGGCCTTTATCTTCATGTATGTCCACCTTTGCCATCTTTTCCCTACCTTTGTGTAACTTCTTTGTTGGTGAAGAAGGCAGGGCCCCTCCCATAATATGTGGGGCAAACACCTATCTATGACCTCTCTGATAAGTATGTGCCAATGTGCCCAAATCAGCCCTCTTAGGCTTGTTAATTTTACCTCTGCTAGGTGACCCAGTCTCAATGTGAAATGGAGATGACGATGGTGAGGTGGGTGAAGGAAATTGATCTCATGATAGCTCATTGGAAATATATTCCAGTATAGTTTTCATTTGACTTGTCAAAAAAGTTATTTGGACATTCCAGCTAGAATAAAAATTGTTTTTCCCAAGGTCACTCCAGAAGTGCATAAACCTCTTGTAGCACCTGTAGTTTTGACATTTCTCCAAAACTATAACACCTATATAAAAACTGAAGGAGTATTTTCTTCCTTGACCTATTATGGACAAAACACTCTCTCACTTTTGTTAAATTCATCTATGTTTGGTCAGAAACATAGTTTGAAGTAAAATTGGCCCTCTGAGTGGAAAATGACTTGACTTTTGGAATAATTCTTAAAAAATGATGGAGACATTATGTTTATGAACTGAACTAACCTCATACTTACTGATATAATCTACCTTATGCAACCTCTACTCAATTTTCTCTATTTCTCTAGCTAACCCTAGCTTAGTGGGAGAGGAAATTAGGGTTTAGTGCTTGTGAAAAGTGATGACTTGGGAACCCTTTGGAAAAATGATTAAAAAACGAAGCAAGGTCAATGATAATGACGGAGATGAGGTGAAAGTAGAGTAAAATTAGGCAGGATGGGTGGGATGCAAGTACCAATGCTAACATCACCTCCAGCTGGAAATGTTAGCTCCATGGAGGTGCCAAGAACCGTAGATCTCTGAATTTCTAGATCAGTGCCTTATCCATTGGGTAATGGAGTCAAATCTGTAAAATAAAACTAAAACTGAAACTGAAAACACACTAAAAACTTCAACCCACACTAACAAATCATCAAAGCCTTAGGGCCTTCACCTCGGGCTTCAAACCTTGATGAATTCTGTCAACACTTGTTGAAAATAAAATAAAATCAAACTAAAATGATACCAACTTACTTCAATCTGCTATACAATTGTTGATTAGGTAAAATGATCCTTCCATAGTAACCAATCCAAGGGATGGCTACTTACTGAAGTTCTACTCTTACTTTCCTCGAGCAGGCAGAATGATTTACATGTAGGAAACTCACAATAGAAACTGAAACCAAGGATTATGCTGACAAACAAGACAGCATTCATTTTCTCCAATGATTGAAAAATACTACTGAAGGGATCTTGAAAATCCTGAAACATTACCTTGTCTTGAGATCCAACAGAAAAAATACAAGTACTCCCTTCATTCTGATCTGAAAGAACACTTGGTTGTTGATCGATAGGAAGACATAGGGAAGTATAACCTTATGTTATCTGAGTGTTGGCTGAAAATTCCTTAAGCATGAGAAATTATAACTCAATCTCTGGCATTTTGTCTCTCTCAAGTCCATACTCCTTAAATTCATATTCTAAGTCATCCTTAAACAAGAAGCATTCTTCAAGATTAACAAACATGACAGCCCTATCATCTTCATGAAAGACAATAGTATCTACTTGCTAATCTCCTTGCAGGGAATCATCGTCATAAATTTGTTTACTCACAACAATTTCCTGTATAGTTTCATAGAGCTCCTCATTGAAATTATTTGCAGATTTATCGTACTTAGGAAAATCAGTTTCAGGAGAAACTTCATCAAATATGAACATTGAAAAAGGATATTTTCTTTCTTCATGATGATCTATAAATCTAGTTTCAGGATTGTCCTCATTTAAACTTGGATTTTCATTTTCAAAACTGGAAGAAGTTTTACCAACACTTTCTTGACTATGTGAACACTACAAGCCTGCTTTAGCTTGGACTGTAATATGACTTTTCAGGAGTTGATCTATCTCATCTTCAGACAGAGGAGAAAGCACTTTTTGTTTTATTTTGATAGCACAGTAATTGTCTTCTTTCTCTCTTAAAGATTCACAAGGATGTTGAATATCTTCTTTAACCTTTGGTTGATCAAATTGTTGTACTGCTACAAGAATTTTCTCCTGTGTGAAGTCTTTATGAACATCAAGACAATATACATCATCTTTTTCTTCCATGAGAGAAAATACTTGCTCTTTTTGGTGATGAAAAGGATTGTCATCCAAAGCCTCCAAGATCTCTTCATCCATGAACTCATTATTATCATAATAATCCTCTAGGTTTTGAATGAAAACCTCAAAATTATCACAATAGTTATTAACCAAAGACAAATAAGGGTAGGACTCCTTGTATTCTTCATAAAATATTGAATGGAAAACTCTAAGGGAACAAATACTGGCAAGTGGCAAACCTTCATACCAAGATCGTGCTTTTCCTTAAAGAGAAGCCATGAACATATTTAAGACACAAACTTCGGGAAATTCAATGTTCAGGAAATTCAACCTTCAACTTGCGTGTATGCATGTGAAATTTAACCAGATGTAAATCAGCATCATTCCTATCATCATCTTTAAACATAGTCAAATTTTTTTGCCAATATACCTTAGGCATATTTGGGAAACCTGGAATGTGATCCTGGCTCATGGGAGCATACCTTCTTGCAACATTTTCCATCTTGAAAATTCTTGAAGCTATTGATCTTCATGCAGCGGAGTTGCCATGAAGTGTTGATTTTCTGGATCTTTCAGTCAATGGAGTCTCTGGGTGAATGGCTCAGCCTTCATATATGTCCAATTTTTGTTCACCATCAACAATTATATCTAGATCTTTGTCATTAATTACCAGGGAAGATATGTATTTTTGCCTCCCCGGCAATAGCGCCAAGATGTTATCACTCTGCTAGATTCCCAAGGTTGAGGAAGGAATCCCAACAGAGGTGACCACAAACCAAGCTTTGGACTTGATAGCTAGACCTATAAAGCTGGAGAGGGCTCTCTCCAAAAGGGCCATAGCTAATAGGGCTAGATGAATTATGGTTTTTAGGCTAGATATAGAGTGCAGGGGGTTTTTTTGAATTTTTTTGGTTGGGGAAATCACTGGATGAAGAAATTAGGTCAAGGAAAGCTATGTCAAGGAAAATGAGTTAGGGTTGCAGGGATCAATAGGGCAAGGTAGGTACAATGCATATCACTTAAAGAGAATTGTTATGGAATTGTGTTGAAGTTGTAAGAATGCTAAGAAAATCATAGGAGATGTATTTTTCTCAGACAGAAGAAGATGAACAAAATATGATCAGTTACCCAAAAAAGAGCATGTGCAAACATGTATTTTGATTATCTAACTTGTAAAAGATCATAACATAGAAATGAAAGTGAACATGAACACAATACTTTCAAACATATGTGACTGAAGAAGAAACAATGATAGACATCCAATACCACAAGTATCCCATAAAATTAGTTGCAACTCCTCTTTATCAGCTAGCCAAACTGAGTACAAAGTTTCCTTGATCAACTAGAAAAACATCAAACTGATTCCAATCCTTGTCTATTGTGAAGAAAGGGAATAAATAGACATGAGAAAAACATTCACTCATCCTCAGGGGTCGAATCCATGAGGTGAGGAAGATATTACACAAAAATGTGAACTAATAGCTAAAGTATAGGATGGTCCAAGTGACTCATTCCTAACTTAAGTGAACTGATTCATTACACCTCATTTGTTTAATTTACCGAATGTATTTACCCTAAGTAATAGTAAAAACATGATAATTACATTTATTTTCATCATTTACATAGGTAAAATCATCATTTCCCAAGATGAAAATCAAAACATGAGTGAAACTCAGAAAAATTCAGAAGACTGCCAAACATGCCCTCTCTGTGTCAAACACACCCTCTCTGTTCAAGGCTGCTTTTGGGTGCCTTCCTGGTGTCTAAATTTTCTCCAAGATGGCTTGTTGGAAATACCTTCAAGTCTAATTTCTATACATGCCTTCATTTTTCAAAATGAAGCTCATTTTCCCTATCAAAAACTCATTTTCCCAAGACTGGTAAACGCGCAGCACCAAGGCCAAAAATGAGGAAGAAACATGGTTTTTTGGTGGTTTTTTTTCCCTTTTCACTAACCATTTTTCCTCCAAATGATTAGAAAACGTACAGGGTGCATGTCCTCATCATTCTAAATTCAATTGTGGTGACCATTTGCTCATTGGATGCCCCAAAAAAGAGTGCAGCACCCTAGGTGTTGCGTGTTTAACATTTTTGTTGTGCTAAAAATGTCCCTAAAAGCAAAGAAATTTACAAAATTGAAAATTTTGCCAAAAACTTGTCAAAATTGGTGGGATGATTTTTGATCATGTGTTTTAGGCATGGAGTGTTACCTTGGCAAGTATGTCTAGCCTCCTTTTCTCCTCTTTCTTGGTCAAGGCTTCAATTTTTGAATTGGCTCTTTTGAGCTTGGCCCTTGAAATTTGTGCCTCATGGCATAATGCTTTCCCATCCTTCTTTGAATATCACTGTCCTTTAAAGCCTTGGCCGAGAACTTATCCAAGTTTCGGCTTACCTTCTCAAACAAATACTTCGGGTCTTGATTAACCATGATTACCATTTGTTCATCAACAGTGAGCTCTTTAGCAAGCTCGGGTTCCCTTTTCGTCTCTAGTTCTAAAGCTCTTTCCAGCCCTCTAGTCCTAGGTCTCTATCTTGGAGGCTGGTCCTCCTCATCATCAATTTCACCATACTTCTCTAGTGTCTCTTCAAGCAATGATTTAGCCTTCTCTGCCTCTCTTTGTGTTTTGAGGCATTTCACTTCATCAATGAAGTGTTTCGTCTTCAGTTGTTGGTTATCTTGCTTGAGAAAGGTAATGACAAAATTGGACCTGTCAATATTAGCTTGGAGCTCTCTAATCTTGTCTTACCTCTCTTGGATGATCAAGGAAGGATCATCATCATCAATTGTGTCCAAGTCTACAAGTTTAAAATCTGCCTCTTTCTCATGGATTTCTTTCTCTTCATGCATGTCCACCTCTGCCATATTTTCCTTGCCTTTGTGTACCTTATTTGTTGGTGAAGAAGGCAGGGTCCCTCCCACAATATGTGGGGAAAACACCTGCCTATGACCTCTCTGATAGGTATGTGATAATGTGCCTAAATCAACCCTCTTAGGCTTGCTAATTTTACCTCTACTAGGTGACCCAGTCTCAATGTGAAATGGAGATGACGGTGGTGAGGTGGGTGAAGGAGACTGATCTTGTGATGATGTATGCACTATAGGCTGAGAGGGAGGAATGGATGTGGGTGTAAGAAGTGTGGGTTGGTGTGAGGAAATTTGAGGAGATGGGAATAGGGATTTGTGATATAAGGGAGGTGACAGGGGGTAATGATGATGAGGGGTTTTAGAATAGGGTAGTTAATTATAGGTAGGGTATAGGGAGCCTAGGTAAATGAATACCTAGGGCTTAGGCTTTTGAAGGAAATGAAAGCTTAGGGAAGGAGATAGTTATGTAGGGGTTATGGGAAAGTGTTTTAGGATATGGGGGTATGGGATGGGGGGGTAAATTGAAATGTGGGAATGGTAGTGGGATGCTAGTAGACTGATACTAGTGTTTTTAACTTAAGATGACACCAAAACCAAAGTAAACATCACATAAACTGATTAAGGAGAAGAGGAGTGATGAATTTGTAACCTACTTGCTTGTTGGAGAGTGTAGGCAACCCTTTTTAAAACTTGAGAGAGTTGTAGTGGTATTTTGGCAATCCCTGATGGTTTTCAGGAAAATTTGCATCACCCAAGTTAAACGCATCTTCCTCTTGACAGGCGCGCAACACCTTTAACAAATGTGCAGCATTTTCAAGCAAACGCGTAGCGCCAATGCAAAACGCGACCTCTATGTGCATCACCTTTTTGCATACCACATTTGGAGGCCTTCCCAGTGTCCAAATTGGGCCCAAGATATCTCGTTGGAAATATTATCCTATCTACTTTCCAAATATACAATTTTTTTCTTATTGGAGTTTATTTTCCTTGTCAAAAATTGATTCTCCCAAGACTGGTCAAAAAGTGTAGAATGAGGGTGCAGAAATGTAAAGTGTTGATGCTGGAAACGTTTGGAGGCCTTCCTCAACTCCAAATTGATCTCATGATAGCTGATTAGAAATATATTCTATTATAGTTGTCATTTTACTTGTCAGTCAAGTGATTTGGACATTCCAACTAGGAGAAAACCTTATTTTCCCAAGGTCACTCCAGAAATGCATAAAACCTCTTGTAGCACCTATAGTTTTTACATTTCTCCAAAACCATGACACCTATGTAAAAACCAAAGGAGGTTTTTATTCCTTGACCTGTGATGGAAAAAAACCTCTCTCACATTTGTTAAATTCATCCTTTTTTGGTCAAAAACATAGTTTGAAGTAAATTTGGCCCTATGAGTGGAAAATGACTTGACTTTTGGAATAAATTCTTGAAAAACGATGGAGACATGATGTTTATGAGCTGAAATGACCTCATACTTACTGATATGATCTACCTTATGCCTCCTCTTCTCAAATGTCTATTTTTCCATAGCAAACCCTAGCTCAATGGGAGATTAAATTAGGGTTTAGTTCTTGTGAAAAATGATGAATTGGGCACCCTTGGGAAAAATGGTTAAAAAGAAAAGCGAGGTCAATGATAATGAAAGAGATGAGGTGAAAGCAGAGTAAAATAAGGTGGGATGGGTGGGATGCAAATACCAGTGCTAACAGCGATAAAAACCAAATTCTTCTTTAAACCAAGAACATACATGACATCTTCTAATGTGAATGGATTACATGACTCCCTCTGATAGGTAATTGTACCTACACGGGTTTCGCTATACCTCCCATTGATGTGCATCTAGAGATCCTTCTCCTCCAAGCTACTAAATAATTGTTTGTTCTCAGTCATATGGAATGAAGCTCCACTATCCAAGTACCACATATAACCCATCACCAATGACACCATGCATGCGATGAGAGTGAAATCCAACTCAAAATATGAAGCAAGTGCTTCACCTGCTGCTCCTCCTAAGGCCTCCTTTTTGGTCTTCTTTTGTGGAAAATTTTTGGCATAGTTTCCATGCTCATGATAGTTGAAACATTTTACCTTTGAAAAGTATATATTCTTGCTTCCTTTCTAGACTCCGATTTGGAATGGGATGCCTTCCCTTTTCCTTTATTCACCTTTCCATCCAAGGCATAGTTCTCCTCATCATCAGTCTTTGATGAGGATCCATCTCTGGTCCTCCGCCGAATTTCTTCTTGTACCAGGTCAAACCATAGTTGCTCCCAATATGGTAGCTTCTCCCTCCCATTCACAGAGTCTTGGTAGCTATGACAGCCCTTGGGAAGGCTTAAAAGATCTATGCTCACCAAATCATCCAAGGAAACAGTTATCCCAACACTTCCAAGCTCATCTCGACACTGAGTGAACTTCATTAAGTATTTTTGGATCATGTCGCCCTTCTCCATTTTGATCTTCCTGAGCTTGTCTTTCAGCGCCAGCTTCCTATGGTCACTACTATTTTGATACATGTATGCTAATGCCTTCCACATATAATATGGAGTCACCTTCCCATGGAAACTCGAGACAATATGATCTCAAACTCCCTCTAACAATATCCGTCTTGCCTTTGCCACATTCTTCTTCCATGCACCAAGAAGTTGATCATCTGTTGTTGTGGCATGAGGGATATCAATATCTATGAAATCCTTCAGTCTATTGTCCTCGATCACCACCTCCATCATGTCCTTCCATTCTATGTAATTAAAATTTCCCTTGAGTGCATATTCAAGTCTTAAGCCATTGAAATACATCTTAACAGGTTGTTGGATCCTAAAGAATAAATCTACAAATTCGAACCTGATCAAAACAAACTATGTTCTTCTCTTATTATTTTGATTCCCAGTGCTCTGACACCATGTAGAAAATGTAACAACGGGATTCAATCTGATCTTGTAATGTACTAAAACAAAATACTGAATCCTTCTACAATTTGCGAAAAAAAAAAACACGATCGCACAATCACATAACAAGTAAGAGAAAGAAATAATAAATCACACAACACAAGATGTATCTAGGGAAATCACACTGACTAAAACCCCGCTATTTTTAAATTTTATGATTCTTGGTGCTCCAATACCATGTAGAAAATATAACAACAGGATTCAATCTAATCGTGTAATGTACTAAAACAAAATATTGAATCCTTATATAATTTGAGGAAACAAAACATGATCACACAATAACATAACAAGTAAGAGAAATAAATAATCAATCACACAACACAAGATGTATCTAGGGAAATCACACTACCTAAAACCCCACTATATGTATATTTTATAAATTCAATACCATGAAACAATACGATGTTTTTCTCTCACCGAGAAACGCCTGCACTCTACCAACTATCTCACTCTGATCTAGTAAAAAATAGTAAATTACTTAACCAATTCTCAGCCTCTGCTCAATCGTCCTTGCTCATGCATTATTGGAGGTAGTGTCACCTTATTAAATAGGAAATTCCCAAGAATTTATTGTGCAATACATCATAGGCTTCCACGGGACTATAACTAACATGTACAATTTTCTAATTATACAACTGATAGTTATCATCCCTTTAATGTCAGTCTCAACTAGGCCTTCCTTAGAACTAACATGCAACAACTATTTATAGTGAATTATGAGTTAACTGATTGATGACTACTTGTGAATTAAATGAAATTTAATTCATTGGACCTCTCACTAACTCATGACTCAATTATAACTAGTTAAACTTATTTTAACTCAATTTATTGAGTTAACTAATTACAGCTCACAAATAATTGTAACTATCCCCCCTTAAATCATGGGAAAACTCTACTTGCCTCCTCTCTCACCCTCAACTTTAATTTTCTAAGTTGACTCAGTCATTCTAACTTAGTTAACTAATATAAGTTTTCATGAGATGAAATTACAATTTCTCTTCCAATTTAATTAACGGAAAATTAAATCAGGAGCCCCCTTGGGGTGCCATTTATTGGTTCCATTTCAACAACCCAGCTGAGATGGAGATTCCAAGGCAGTGTACTATAAATTGTATCATATTCCAATGTGTATAGATGGTGCATGCAGTCAGAGGAAAGACCTAAAGGAATTTCACAATCTAGATGAGGGAATTTCCTATTTAATAGGGGCTAATTTCCTATAGGAAAAGCATAAGGAAATAGGAGCTTGGAGGCCTGAAAATTTGGCTAAGTATTGGTCAAGTTCAGTGAGTCAAGCAGAGGATAGAAGATATAGGTGTAGGTTATGCTCAAGCTTGAGAAAACATATTTTATTCATCCATATTATTTGATTAATGTAATATAGATAGTAAGGGGTTTTGAGCAGTTTCTTTCCCCTAGATAAATCTTTGTGCATGTGTAATGTTTATTATTGCATGTATGAAATGTTTTTTCTAAATTGTGAAATAATGTCCACAGAGTAGTAGAGTAGGTTTGTGTCTTGTGATTTTGGTTAAACTTCATCAGCAGTTGCATATCTACAAAATACTTTCTACATGGTATCAGAGCAAGATTTGCATTAGAACCAGTCATTTAAGTCCTCATGTACACTGATCATTGAAGAACTGATGAGTTGTTAGGAGGTAAATTTGATGGATCCCTGGTTCAGGGTAGATCTAGAAGACCCTATGTGCAGACTTCGTAATGGAGCAAGAAGGATGCTAATGGGCAGATCAATGAGTCAATTTTTAGTGACACAAAATTGATTTGTGAACATTGATAGTGGAATATTGATGAGCAGCAATATTTCCCACAAGGAGATCAAAACTCAGAGGGACTCTAATTTCAAAGAGAGAATCCTTATGGAAACTAGTACTTGAGAATCTAGGAATATCAGACTCATTATTGCAGTAGTTGCAAAAATAGTGTGGAATCATCAGTAGAGTAGTACCAACCACAATATGAGTATATCATAATTCGATTTGCATGAAACTATACCTCCAAGAGTGAGGTGGGGCGATGTGAAGCCCTAGTTCCAGAATTGCATAAATTTAGGCAGGGTCCATTGAGGCATTCTCCTCATGGATCATTACCTTACTACAAGGGCCCACAATATTCAGTAGCATGAGTATCAATGTCAAACATATACTAAGGAGTGAAGAGCAATGTTGACAGTAGAGCAGGAGTCGCAATAGCAGATTCAACAGCAGCACAATTTTCCCAGTAGACAGTTGCAAACACAGTTGATTTTTTTTTTTTGGATGCTTCTCAGTTAAAGATGTTTCAGTAGCATCAACAAAAATGATAGGTGTTGCATGCAGCGCATTCCACAAATGCATGATTGGGGTGGTTGATAATCCATTTCTTGCTGAGAGTGAATGTTGAAATGCAACAATAAAATCTTAATTTTGATTTTTCCTTAATTAAAATTGAGGAAATTCGAAATTGCACATCAACATACAACTTGGCAGAGTTAACTGAGGTGACATGGCTCTTGTCACTTAGTTAAGAACACTAAATTCGAGTTAATGAGTTCAAGTTCAGCTTACTTGAGTTGATTCCTAAAAAATAGGAGTCTACCTCAATTAATTAGAGTTAGGGACATGTAGCGCAGTTTTATGCAGTGGATTCCTAAATTTTAGGAGCATAGGTTGATTTAATTTAAGTTGTAGAAATTTAATTCAGTTAAATTGAGTTAGGGTCAGTCAAACTAGTTCCAACTATTGGAGAAACTAGTGGAAGGTCAAGTTGTGCAATGTAACTTCAATCACACTCAGTGATCATCTAGATAACTAATCAATCATCCTAAATCAATTCATGCATGCAGATAATTCAAGTTACCCAGTTGAGATGGAGATTCCAAGGAAATGTACTATCAGATGTAGCATATTCCAATATGTACAGATAGTGCATGTAGTCAGAGGAAGGACCTAAAGGAAGTGTGAAATCCATATGATGGAATTTCTTATTTAATAGGGGCTAATTTCCTAGAGGAACAACACAAGGAAATAGGATTTTGGAGGCTTGGAATTTTGGCTAAGTATTGGTCAGGGACTCAAGTTCATTCATTCAAGCAGAGGATAGAAGATACAGGTGCAGGTTGTCCTCAATCTTGAGCAAGCATAATGTATTCATCCAAATTCTTTGATTAATGCAATACATATAGTAAGGGGTTTTGAGTAGTTTCTTTCCCCTAGATAAATACTTGTTGATGTGTGATTTTTCTTATTGCATGTATGAATTTTTTTTTCTAAATTGTGAAATAATGTCCACATAATAGTAGAGTAGGTTTGTGTCTTGTGATTTTGGTTAAAACTTCATAAGAATTTGCAAATCTACAACATAATTTTTACAATTGTATATTGTTTTTGTATCATAGATATGAAGAGCCATTATCCTTGGTACGCGATCCCTAGTGTTTTATTGTTGATGGATTAATAAGAGGACTAATTTGGGCCAATTTTATTTTGTATTATTATTAATTTCTTTTTTGTTTGATTTCGCTAAGAACAAGTGTTACTTAAGGGTTCCTAGTGTATTTATGTACTATATCAGTCATAGACCAGATCTAGGGCCCATGGAAAATTAACATGGTATTAAAGGAAGTCTGAAGGAAGTTGGATCAGAGTGTGGATAGGAAGCAACTTAAGAGGGATTTGGTTGACTTATAGTTGAAGGAAAAACTACATGTCAAAGATAATCGTTGACTTGAGGCATGGAGATTGGTTAGATGCCTTGTCCAACTTCCTTATGTGGAAATAAAGGATTGAGCTAGTGTTTACTGTTAATGAAATTTGGGAATTTTTTGAAAATACCATTTCCAAACAAATAGATCCAGCTAATTTGGAAAAGCATGAGAAGTTAGAAGCGAAGTCCAAACTCATCATCCTTGATGGAGTCAAGGATCACTTAATACCTCATCTTTCAAGGAACTCCATGGAATATGAGATGTGGAAGGATATTCAAGACTTTTTCTAGAATAATAACAAGAATCGAAAGATGGTATTGAGAGAGAAGCTCAAGGAAACTAGGATTACAGAGCGAGAAGACATGGCTTCATATCTCATAATAATTTAGCTAGTTCATGAAGAGTTGAGTGTCATTGATGATGATGTTCCAGAATGTGATTTGGTGAGGGTTGCCTTGAACGACTTCTCAGATCAATGGAAACTGTTGATTAAAGGTATATCCTCCTGAGAGAAGCTTCCTAATTAGAATATATTATGGGATGAATTCCTCCAAGAGGAACTCTGGGACAAGGACCTTCAATAGAAGAAGAATGCAAATGACAAGAATGTTGCTCTCATTAGTAAGTCGGGAAAGGGCAAAGGAAAAATTGATGGCAAGAAGAAGAAATATCTAAGTAAGGTGAAGTGTTTCACGTGTGGTGAGCTTGGTCACTATGAAATTAAGTGTCTAAGCAAGATGAAAGGAGGGAATGGGGAAATGAAGGAAATGATCATAGTTGTTGTTGAATAGGATGATTTCACAAGAAGGTTCGATGTGGAATTTTCTATAGTCTCTCATTTATCTGAGAGCACCATTGATGAGCGTGAACAATTCATTGAAAAAAGAGCATCAAGGCATATGACTAGTTCAAGAGAATTGTTTGAGAGCCTGACATAATGGGATTCTTACGTACACGTGAAGATCGATGATAGGAGACAAAATACAGTCAAAAGAGCAAGGATTGTACCATTCAAGATGGATTCGGGAGGGCTTCTACGAGTTCAAAAATTATTATGGGTACCAGAGCTCAAATGAAACATGTTGTGTGTCTCAACTATTGATGCTAATGGTTTTGATAATGTGTTATGGGATGGAAAAGTGATCATCAGGCCCAAGGACTCTAACTCCAGTACATGAGTGATACTTGGAGTCAAAGAGAGTGGGTTGTATAGGGTGAAGGGAAATCCCATCAACTAAGGAGACAAGAAGGTTCCTAAGACTCAAATAGAATCGATTTCAAGAGGGAGTTTGCAGACTCATAGGGAGATTCCGCAATGTGAGAATAAATCATCATCATAGGGAAGAAAGGAGTCTTCTATAACTAACAAGAAGGCTCCATGGAATGGTTTAAAGGCTTATCAAGAAAATAAGAGGCAGGAATCTTCGACTAGAAGGGACACTTCCAAGGAGAGTATTGTTCATGCTTAAGGTTATGTTGTTGGGGTAGTGGCACATGAGGATTCCCGATGGAAATAATTCCTAGAATAGGATCTTTTTCCTATGTGGGTAGATAATGTACTTCTATGGAATGGAAGTGCCTCCCTCGCTACGAGGGACTGTTAATTTTTGTAGCTTTGGAGGTAATCCCATAGATCATGGGTTCTTGATTTGTGAGGAGGTGACTAAAGTACCTAAGTCATGAATTCTAACCCTAAGTGAGTAGGCAAAGAACTCAACTTAATATTATAAGGGAAAGTGGGTAAAACTCTAAAAGGATCTAGTGTTTTCTTAAGAAGCCCTAAAAGTAAAATATAAATAAAGGCTAATGGAGAGGCCTAAATACATATTTTCTTGAGATCATTCATGAGATATATTCATGAGTAAGTGTGAGAATTATGTCTGAGGTAGCGTTGCAACCTAAGTTGGTGGAAGGTCAGGCCATGTTTGGTAGACCAAGGAAGGCTGAGACTGCAGGTGATTGTAGTTGAGAATGGGGAAAAGTTTGGAGGCAGCGATCTGGCCATTGGAGAGGAAAATTTTTCTAAGTTTTTACATCCTAGAAGTGTGCCATAGATCCTCCAAGAGAAGGATGCATCTCTACTAGAGAAGGGAGTTGAGATCAAGCACAAGACAAGGCTGGTTCATATTTAGATTTAGTAGACAACAAAGGTCAATTCTGAGTGTTGTAGTGGGCCAATTTTAGGCCAAGTTCTGGACATGGACAGGGCCAAAAATAGGCTTGCATCTAACCATATTCAGAGGATATCTAGCCACAGAAGTCGATATAAGAGCATATCTGAGGAGCGTCAAGGAGATCTGGCCATAAAGGATCAGATTTGAGAGAAGAGGGTCAGATATGTGAGATTACGTGCAGATCTAGCAAACCGAGAGGAGCTAAAGTGGTGAAGTATGTTCAATTATGGACGTATGAACAACAAGGAAATTGTATAAGGATTGGTTGCAAAGGACTACAAAGGAATTTGAACTGAAGGACTAGCTCTTGTATGCATTGGGTAGATTGAAGATCTAGAGGGTCAAATCTCAAGGCCTGTATTTTCAGTCAATGGATAGTCTATAAATTATTTTTGTATCATAGATATGAAGGGCCATGATCCCTGGTACGGGAGCCCTAATTTTTTCTTGTTAATGGATCAATAAGAGGATTTATTTGGGCCAATTTTCTTGTGTATTTTTATTAATTTCTTTGTTGATTGATTATGATGTGCTAATGTGATAGTTAAGGGTTCCTAGTGTGTTTATGTACTATATCATTGATAGAATAGATCTAAGGCCCATGAAAAATTAACAATACCACCATCCTCTTGCCTTACCATTGCTTTAACCTCCACTCAAAACCAACAAACCACATATGTTCTAACCCATTTCAAAAACCTCTCTCTCGAAGTCACCCATATGGACATAATAGCTTTGATTTAATGAAGTTTAACCTTCATAAACAAATATCCACCATGGTAAAGCATCAAAACCATTTTTTGGCCATAAGCATATTCATTGTATTTTTTCTTTGCAAGGTCATGATGGAACCTTCTAAATCTTGGGGTTTTCACTTGCAAGTGACCTCCTCCTCACTATGCAACCTTGCACCTTTATGTTGAGAGGATACCACTCTCAATGAAAACCCAAAGATAATCCAAATAAAATCCAAGATAATGATTAATGATGATGTCAAGGGAGTGAAAATATTGTGACTAAAAAATTGTTGTTGAACTGTGTATGAGAAAATTTTCCTAGAGAACCAACAGATACAATAGTTGGTGACCCATATATTCCAATGGATGCTAATTTTTTATATGGACTTCAACTTACATGATATTTATATTTTGTAGGTACAAAATGAACACTGAAAAAATATCAAGGATCAAGAATAACGAGGACCAAATATGTGCAAAACACAAAAAATGAAGAAAAAAAATATCAAAAGATGAAGTCTATCTTAAAAGATAGAAAATGAAGAGAAAAACCATCAAATGAAAGATCATAAATTAAAAACGTGGGACCAATTGAAAAGAGAGTTGAATATTTCATATTGAGATCACAAGTATTTTTTAAGGGAGAGTATGAAGGATTAACTCCTACTGGAGATGTTTAACAAATAAATTGTAGTATGTTAATGAAGTAAACTAAGCATAGAAGTCTATGTAAGAATCAAAGTTGAGGGGCAAAAAGATATGTTAGGGACGAAGATTAGTTGAGATATTTATGGAAATATTTGAGATATTATTGGAGATAATTATGCATATAGTTGAAATAAACATCTAATTATGAAATATTTATTATGGTCACCTATTTTTATATAAAGGGGCCAATTGTACAATAAAAACACACATGGGAATGATTTGATTACAAAAAAAGAGTTCTTCCAAGGTTTCTTAGTGTAAACTCCTAGTGTCCCTTGTTTCATATTTACCTATATGTTTTGTTGTTGGTTATTAAAACCTAATCATCTTAGGGGAAAAGTGCGAAAGAAGTGAATTACAAAGATAGTATTTAATATTGAGTATGAATTACACAAATATTATTTAATATTGAATATGAGAGTTTGTGAACGGTGGTTTATAATAAAATTTTATTAACTAATAATTTTATTTTAATTAGTTGATTATTATATGAAAAATTATATTATAAATAATTTTTCATTAAAATTTTTTATTTTGAAAATTTACAAGTTTAAAAGATTGGTTATAATTATTTTAAAAATATTATAAACATATTAATTACAACATGTTTTTAGAAACTTGAGCCAATATTATTCACCAAATTATTAAAACAAAAAAAATTAACTGAATATAAAAAATTAATAAATAAATAAATAAATAATCATCCAAAGAATATGAACGGCCAGAATTCTTGTGGGCTACGGATAGTTATTGACTTATCCTGTGTCGAGAGCGAATGAGTTCACACGTAGATCTTGGGATACAGAAGATAGCTGGAGAGATCATGTTACACTATTTAATAAAGTTGTTGATATTGGTTTCACTACTATTTTTTATTTTGGGTTATAGGTATTAGGTCAAAGTATTACTTTAATTCTAATTAAGCTGAAGGCATTACTTTAGGGGAAGGCTCTCCACCGACTTTCATTGTCTGTGGAGAGCCTATGACCAACCACCACCTATTTATCTCTATCCATTTATTATTGTTTACCTCTATGCATTTATTACTAACTTTTAGATCGTCACGGAACTAAAATGCTTGACTTGTACTACAACTCTTGAAACCATTGTCGAGGCATGAACAAGATCACGGTAAAGAATAGCAATCTTCTTCCTTGCATTGATGATTTGTTACATCAGTTAAAGGATGTTGTTTATTTTACTAAGTAGGACTTGAGAAGCGGTTATCATTAGATAAGGATTGTTGAAGATGATATTTGGAAAATTTCTTTCAAGATAGAACAAGGTATGTTTGAATTGTTAGTTATGTCGTTTGGGCTTTGTAATGCACCTGCCACATTCATGAGAGTTATGAATTATGTATTTTGACCATTCCTTGATGGTTTTTTCATAGTGTACTTAGATGGTATTCTAATTTTTAGTAAGACTCATGAAGAGCATGTCAAGAATGTAAAGCAAGTTCTAGATGTCTTGAAAAAGGAAAAGTTGTATTTAAAGATGTCTAAATTTGAACTTGGGAAAACCTCTTTGGTTTACTTAGGTCATATTGTAGGAGGTGGTGAATTGAAGATTGATCTCTCCAAAGTTGATGTTATTGTAAATTGGCCTAAACCCAACAATGTAACATAAGTTAGGAGCATTTTGGGAGCAGCCCAATATTGGATAAAATTAATCGCTAACTTCTCATTCATCACAGCACCACTACATGCTTTGACAAGTGTGAAGTAGGTCTTTCAGTGGGGAGGCAAGAAACAGAAAATCTTTGAAACTTTGAAAGAGAAAATCAGTACAACACCAAGTCTAGCACTTCCATACCTCAAGCAACCATTTGGAGTTCAAACCAATGCAAGTGAATATGCTATGGGAGAAATATCGATGCAGCATGGTAAGCCAATATGTTATCATTCTGAAAAATTTTCCATTGTAGTAATTAACTATCCAACTTATGATAAAGGGTTGTATGCTTTGGTACAAAGCGTGAAGAAATGGAAGCATTATTTGATGGGTAATGAAATTATTATTCATATTGACCACCAACCTTTGGAATATCTACAATCACAAACCAAGCTACAACAAGCTAGACATTTCAGATGGACAAAATTTTTGCAGCAATTTCATTTGGTTATCAGGTATAAGAAAGGTGTTTACAATAAAGTTGCAGATATGTATGATCAAGGCCTATTGTTAATGCACGTGTCATTCTTAATCATAACTCAGTCATGCATGAAAAATGAATATTTCAAAGATGTTTATGCAACTTTGAGTCAAGGAAATCATGTTGAAGAGTTTTATTATCATGTTCATAAAAAGTTGTTTTATAATCTTGGAAAGTTGTGTATTCCACACAGTGAAAGAGTTAATGTCATAAGGGAAGCCCATACTTCTCTTATTGTTTGTCACTTTGGTGTAGGCAAAACAATTGCTCAGCTACAAAGGTATTGTTATTGGCCTCGTATGAATGAAAATGTTTCAAGATATGCAAAAGGATGTTCTATGTGCGCTACTAGAAAGAAAAGTAATAGGAAATTAGGTTTGTAAGCTCCACTTCCTATCCCTTCTTTTCCTTGGGAAAGTATTTCTATGGATTTTTTTTGTGGTACTACCAATGTATAGAAAAGGTCATGATTATTTATATGTTGTAGTGGACCATTTTAGCAAAATGTGTGTTTTGATGCCTTGTAAGAAACAAGTTATAGTTGAACAAGCTACAAAGAAGTTCTTCCAAAATGTATGGGTTCATTTTGGGTTACCTACTTCGATTATTTATGATCGAGAGTCTCAATTTATCAAGAAGTTTTGGTCAAGTTTATGAGAACTCATGGACACAAAGTTGAAGAAGAGCACAACATTTCATCCACAAACCGATGGCAAGAAATAAGTAGTGAACAGAATAGTAGTGCATCTCCTTCGAGGATATTTGGGTAAGCACCCTAAACTTTGGGATGAGAATTTTCATTACATCCAGCATGCCTACAATCTTTTCAGGCATTCATCTACACAATTATCTCCATTTGAAGCTTTTTTGGGTTATTTGTCAAAGTCTCCTTTGGATTTCATCTTTGGTAAAGATATTACAATATATGTACATAGTGACGTGGATAAATCTAAGCATTTCATTGAAAAAATCCAATTAGTGCATCAAAGGGTCCAAGAAGATAGAGAAAATCCAAGCCAAGTACAAAGCAAGACATGATAAGCATCACGTTGATCATAATTTCCAAGTGGGAGATTAAGTTTGGATGTACATTAGCAAGGAAAAATTACAAGGTGAAGGTAAAAATCTCAAACCAATCAGATATGTTCCTTTCAAAATCTTGGAGAAGATTGGTAACAACGCTTTTCAATTATAGTTTCCACCTTACATGAAAATTTATTCTGTTGTGATTGTGGAAAACTTGAGATTGTAGGAGCCTCCTATGATCATTGATCAAGAAGAGAATGTTCAAATTCCATCTATAGAATATTTTTCTCCTAAATATTTAAACGAGTTGTAAGAAGACACTATTTTTGATAGGAGGATAAGAAAAACACACAGAGACAATGTGGAGTATCTTCGTGTGGGGATCAAAGGTACTAATTCAAGAAAATCAAGGTGGATAGAGATCAGAAAAGTGAGGGAGTTGTACCCTCACTCACTTGCTGAGTAAAAATAGACTTTTGGCGGTCCAAAAGCTTCCAGTGGGGAAGAGTGATCGAGGGGATAAAAAATATGCTTAAAAATTAAAGTGCTCAAAATATCCAAAAACTAGTGCCAAAATGTAGAGATCGTCATTATGATTCCAACGACGCTTAAATCGCCTCAATCTAACATTGTATGAGGAAGTTATCATGTTCTGAAGTTTTGGGAAAACAAAAAAAAGGTATTGTACAATATGTACATTGACGTGGTTATGACTAGGTTGTATGGATTTCATGTGCTCCAATCCCGTGAGGGCACATGGTGTATGGTTATTGGTGAATGGGATTGTATTGGGTCCAATCATGTGATCCTTGGAAGTTGTGAAAAACAGGTTTTATGCGCTGATGAGCCTCCACCGGGCTTGTACACATGACCTTCATTATACAAACTTTATGCCCGACCATTTGGGCTATGGTGATGCTCGTTAATGCATAGTTTTCAGCTTTTATTTATGGAGCATAAGTTTAACGAGTAGTCTTTAGTGCGCCTTTTTGAAGGCTTTTACAGTGACTTTTTACGGTGTAATTTTTCTAAATTCCGGAAAGAATTTATTGAAAAGAGAATTTTGATGGCTAACTTTGCACAATCGAAGTGTCCTAGAGGTTTTTGAGGGTGTTGAATCCATATATAGAGTCAAAAAACCAGTTTGAATAACAAAAACTGAGATTTTACCTCAAAAATTTTCACCGGATTCTGGCACCTGAAACTTCAAAAAGTCGCACTAAAGACAACTCCTAAGTTTAATGGTTGGGGAGAGGGTCGGATCGGCGAGCATGCCCGACTAGCCCAGCCCTGGCTATATGTACCACCATGTGACCAACCTCAACGGAGGAAACAAAAGTGGGTGTGAAGGTATCGGCCCATGGCCGTTAGCTAATATCACAAGACCATCAAAGTAGAAATGGAGGCGGGGCGCGTAGCACACTGCTCGCACCCAAGGTCCAATGACCACAGGCCATATGGATGGCGCAGGAAACTGAGAGCGTATGGTTCGACGGGATGGAGGCCTGTTTAATTTTTTTAATATAATTTATAAAAAAACAACACAAACAACGGTGGGAGGTGAGGATTGTACCTGTTACCTCCACTCAACTACTCCAACACCTACCAATTAGGCTAGAGCAAATTTGTTGAGAATTTTTGCAGAGAGATTGGATTTTGTTGCAGGCAGTTTTGGAGGAAGATGCATAACTTTCTCATTTTTCAGTCTTTTTGACCTCAAGAATAGCATAGATAGGGGTTTTATAACATTATGGACACAACAGCAGTGTTATTTTTGCATATTGAAGCTTGTATGTTGGTGTATTGAGCATTTAAGCATATAATAAAGCGATCACCACTATAAGTTGGACCTGGAGACGTAGCCCAATATGGGTGAACTTTATCAATTTCATTGTGTTTGATGTTGCATGTTTTTCCACTTTAAACTATTAAAATTCTAGAAATTTACTTAATTTTGTGTACTTTTTCAACCACGATCCTTTTACCTAAAAGACATGAGCTAGCTTGCAAATTATTTAAAGAAACCTTCACTTCTTTTTTTTATCAGAAAGAAACCAAAAAACCTAGGGATTATCCCCAGCATATCAAATATATTACATGCATGATAATTTCCAAATATCCAAACAAATACTCATGCTCTACTCTCTAAGCAACAAAAAAAAAAAACTTGTATATGTTTCTTGCTCACAAAAGTATAGTACAGTAAGAAAATTGTACCGACAACTAATCATGGCTATAATCCATAGGTATCTTAAACAATGTGCAACAAATCATTGGCCTCAACTCTTAGAGTAGATGTGCGGATGACAGCTACTTGTTTAGAAAACCTAATCTTTTGAATACCATGTAACAAATATCTATAATGTTAAAAAATTATCAATAGTATCTCCAGAGATGAGATCATGTGTATGTCAAGATAATCTATTTATATTGTTCCATTTCCTATTTAGTTCATTTTTTATGTTGTTAATCTTCACCGTTAAACTTTTCAATTGTCCCGTAAATCTTTCCCATGAAACTAATAAAATTGGAAAAAATATAGGTCATGAATTTTTCATTTATTTTGCATATTAATTTTCATTTTATGTCATTTTAGCATCACTGATAGATCAAATATGGGTCCTATTCATCTAATGGCTATACAATTGTTACTATCTTCCTAACATAAACTAGTTATTGTCATTATCTTCCTAACATAAATGGGTTATATATTTTACATTTAAGAAAATTTTCATATAACAAATAATAACACTATATAAATTTGTGTAAATTTAAAGTGAAGTACACTAACAATGATATGGATTGGATCATTACATTTTTTTCATCCATATTCATGCTTTCAAAGTGGAAAAAGTAGAGGAACCAACTCATGGGATCATTTCTACTGTCGGGACCGAGTTTGGAAAAATGGGGTCTGAATCCTTTCGAGATCATTTTGAGGCATCAAATGACATTTTTGGGGGGTTAAACTTTCCCACTCTAGTGCTACACCTTTTTTTACTATTATACACACAAGGACCTTTCCAATCGTGCAAGAATCACATCAATTTGGGTCTGCATATGAAATTTATACCACTCAGAAGTTGACTTTCTTGTTTTCACCACCATAATTCGAGAATATGCCACATCAGCCCCCATTATTCATGAAAAAGGGGCTAGCCATGTTATTATGATGAATATGACTCTAGAATATTCTATATTGTACCATTGATTAAGAGTTGAGGTAGTCAAACCTAATCAATAGTAGGCTATCAAGTTGTGTTATAATTAGGTCACTACGAGGAAAAGGGGTTCTATCCTTTCGAGTGTTTTTGTTCCATAGATGATCAGGAGTTCATAATTTTTTCTCAAAATTCAAAATTACAGGATTGGGTTGAAACTAGGATGGTTGCGTAGATCTCTTCTTCCTGATTCAGGCACCGTGAACGGTTCGAAAAATCGATGTCTTATGAGGAAGATATTGTGTTTTGATCGAAATGCCAAACAGGTAAATTTTCGACAGTTTGACCAGGTTTGACTGAGATTCACAGTCAGCAAGGTGGAGGTACAGTCAGAAAAAAAGGAATATTTTGAAGAATATTCATTTCCACCAGGCCAATCAATGGATGACAAGTGTCACCTGCTTATTTAAAATTACGGTTTAGAGAAGGCCAATCAGAAGGTGACACGTGGCCAGCCCTGAGGCTGCCACGTGTCCCTGAAATGGTATGGTAAAATTTTGTTGGAGGCCACAGGAATCGACCCCCGGACCTCCCACCAAGCATGCACAGGTCTTACCGTCCGCACTTTATGTTGATTCTTAACTTTATGGGTTGCGGGTTTAATTTAAAGTTTAATGAAATCACGGTTGGGGGTTGGGAACCGTTGGCGGTCCCAACCCGTCAGCAGTTCCCGGAGTGTTCACATGGCATATAATATATGTAACCACCTCCGCACGGATAAACCTTCAACCCGCAGTCTCTGCCAACGATCCCACAGTATGGTCACATTACAACAATTAAAATATTATCTCTGAACAATTTAATGCTAACCCATGACTTCAACCGGAGTTTCAACCTGTCAACTGGAGTTTCGATGCAGGTTCCGCCCAACGGTTTGTGTAACCACGGGTTTTGGAGTTGGCATGTGGCCACCCCAACCGTAAAATTAAATTTCACGGTTAAATTCGGTGGAATATTTGGAGGGCGCGCCTTAGTTGGCGAAATTGCCTAATTTATCTCCAGTTAAGTGGAGTTCTCCACTTTTAGTGGAGCTTTCCTAGGTGAAACTGGGAAAAAGTGTAGGAGACTCAATTTTCGCCTATTCTGAGTGAATGAAGAGTCATTTTTTACTAATTGGAGCATTCTGGAGCCATTGGTGCAGAGAAAACAGCCATTAGAGCATTGTAACTACATGTAATAGCAAATTTTTTAGCATAATGAAAGATGGACATGCCATTGGGAGATGGACCAGCAGATGTAGCCCAGGAGGGGTGAACTGCTTCATCATGCCTGCTATGTAAATTTCATGCGGTGACTTATTTCTCTGTTTTACACTATTTTTCGGTGTTATTTATGCTTGTTTTATGCTTCTAATTCACTAAAAAGCATCTACATTTCATGAAAAAAAATCCTCAATCCTTATGCAAACTAATGAGACAATTATGTACATGTTTATAAACTGAAAAGACACTTAGCACAACAAAACTAATATAGTCATTTCAGATCAATAGATGAGAAAAAATAGTCGAGAGGGATAGGAGATAGAGCATGCGGAGAGGATTTGTCTATTGTAGTATGCCACAGGTCACAAGCCATACTTATTTTCACTCGCAGACATTTTCTTTTCAAAGAAAGAGAGTGGAGAAACCTCACCTTCAAATTAGTATTTTCTCTAGAAAGGGTTTTCCAGGTCATATCTTGTGTAAAATTTGTGTGTGAGCTTTTTTTTTTTTCTTTACGTTTTGTATAATTTTAATTCACATGCATGCGCTATTAACAATAATCTACAAATATATAAATCTAAAGAGAAATAAAAATGTAACAGTGTAGATTTTAGATTTTTATGTATAATTTTATCAGATATGTTGTGATGAACTATCTAATGGAATATCCATAGCATTTTACGAGTCACATAAAGTTTAAATATCATCAAATGACAAGATGAATATGAAATTATAAGTTTGCATGTGACTCTCATTTACAATTATCAACATTTCAAAACAAATCAAAAAAATCATAGCTTTATTAAGATATTATGTGTCATTATTATAGATTGAATTGAGTTGGCCTAATGGTTAAGAACATGTTCTTCCTCCTTAGAAGTCAAATATTCAAATCCAAAGGGAGTAGGATATACACACCTCCATAAAATAAGAATTCAAATCATAGCATAGATGGATCCCCTACACTACAAAGAGGGAGGTCTCATTCATCAATTTACTGTCTAGTTAAACTATGATCCTAAATTAGATTATTATTAATATACAATTTGCATAAAATATCATTACATAAGAAAATATTTATCATTTTTTACACATACTAACAATGATAATTGGTTTTATCATTCGAAGAAGTAAATTTCTAAGTAGGGATGTTTTACTCACTCAAATGAAATTATTGTTATATATATTTTATTTCTTGTAGAGATAGGTTTTATTCAATACATGTAGCCCTTTAATACTAGTCAACCATATTAAAACCAATGACTCACTACATTCAAAACCATCAACTCACTCCATTCATATGGAACCTGATTTGATTTTTCCTTGATTTTTCCAAGTCCAATCTAATTTGGATTTTATTCATCTGATCGTATTTTTCCCACCACCTTTTTTCATCTAGACAAATATAATTTGTGATTTTAAACATGTATCATTGTATTTCACTAGGTGGAGGGTTCATAATGAGAGTGGTGTAGTAATCATAATTTGCGTATTTCCTTCGAGTTGCCTGCTTATATCACCAAAATTTGATTTTAAACATGTATCATCATAGTTCAATAGGTGGAGGGTTCATAATGAGAGTGGTGTAGTAATCATAATTTGAAATTTTTCTTCGAGTTGCCTGCTTATAACACCACAGTTCATGCGATGTAGGGTTCATAATGTGAGTGGTTCAGTGACTGCCTTCTAGATCTTTCACTTCCTTCTTTCGAGAAGGGATCTCATAAAGTCAACCATATACAAATTCATGTTTCTGAAATGACTTATGAAATCCAATGTAGCGGTTTTTCCTAAACAGTAGGTATAAAAGATAAAATGCATAAAGGTAGTTGAAACCATGCACCCTATAAGTGGTTTCATGGACATCGAACAAAAATGCAGTAGTCATAGTTTTGGAATATGAGCTTAATTGAACTTGAAAAAGGAATAGGAGTTGGGAATTGGAATCCTTGAGAATAAACAAAAACTAAAACCAATTGAATTGAATCTAGTAATTCATTCCTTATACATGTACTACACTCTTCCTACACATCATCTTAATTTAAATAATGTACTTTTTGTATAGTTTTATTGATTTTCTAAGTGATTTTGGTTGTTGGTGCTTAATAGGTGCTCAGTATACTTAACAAATTCGCTTCCATGTTCATAGCATGTTACAACCATATGCTTTGAAATTACAACTTCGTTATGTATTTAGTAGAGTTTTCCAAGGCTTATGTCTTCTTTTAGAGGAGGTGGGGAAAATGGTGTCAACTCCATAGTAATCTATTAAAACACCATGGTTTTTTGTTGTGGTAAATTACTTATCTTCAAGAAAGTCACCACTCCATTTTACTTCAAAAGAGAAAAAGAAAATAATTAAACAAAGTACTATATATAATTGGCTTAAAGGAAATATTTTGTACATAGGACCTAATTTTTTTATTAGATGATGTGTTAGAGAGGGTGAAATGTTAGAAATCCTAAAATCTTATCATAATGAACCCTATGGAGTGCATTTTTTAGATAAAAAGATTGCCTACAAGATACTCAATCAAGGATACTATTGGTCATCCTTATTCAAAGATACTAGACAATATGTTTAAAGTTTTGATAGCTATCAATGAATGGGCCAACCAATAGCATTTGAAAAAATCACCCTTCAACCTGTTGACAGTGCTGGAAATCCATCAACCAAGGGGGTCTCCCCGATGTGAAATCCCAATTAGACCTCACACCATTTGGAGTAGGATCCCCATCCAGAAATACGGCCCGGATTCTGTTTACTTAAATTTTTTCCTTGGCTTAAGAAATTAGCATGAGAGGGAAGTGCACACGTGCTTTTGAATGAGCAAGAGAGTATTCCTTGCGAATGTTTAGTGGTATATGTATCAAGGTTTTTCACTGTGAGAGAGAGAAAGTGAGCCTCTAAAAGATAGTAATAATATTAATCTAATGGAGACACACGCATATAAACAAGAAAGACTCATTAGACATCAAGCAAAATAGTTCGCATAGATGTCACAATCGTTAAATCATCACAACACTTTTCCAATAGGTTAAGCGCTAAAGTCACCAAAATAGTTCAATTACTTAAGTACATATGAAAGCGAACATAAACAGTAAACATTAGAAGAATAGTCTCAAAACATCCACGATTCATGTATGAAAATGTGTTGGAAAAAAGGCTTCAAGTATTAAGAAAAAGTTCCAAGATACATAAATACAATGAACATCAGTAGCTCCAATAATAGAGTGTTAGAGTGATTGCTTGCTCCCCAAAAATATTATCTCTATCTCTCTAATACCTCGTGCGAAAAGCCAAAGTTCCCTCCCCTTTAGATGAGTAATGAGGATCATTTTATAACTTGAGACATGACCTTTCACGTCCTCATGACTCTTGACTTTCCAACTCCTAATAACCTTCCCATAAAAAGGGTATTGGATTGTGTAAGTTTTCAACTTTCCCATATTTCCATGCACTAAGGGAAATCCTTGTTTTAGGTAATACCAAATGTCTTTTGGCCAACCAAAAGGTGCCCTTTTACAATTTTGTATGTCCACAAACGACTATTTAACTATTCCATTCATTCTCCATGTCACAACTTTTCATTGTTTATTTTGAAGGCCTTATACCTCGTTGTGTTATTATCTACCAAGAGAATGGCCAACTCTTGACTTCATGCTATCCCATGTAAACACAAACCCATAACACTTACCATGCTCGACTCTGCAAAGACAACCATGGCTAGCCCAAGCCAACGCTTTGCATGTCCTTGATGAATCATGTGGAAAAAAATGTTGCCCCGCTTGATGCTCCACAACGTTGATAAACAATGTGTGTGCACTGTTAATCTTACCTTCAAGAACCTTCTGCTAACTGTAGGCATATACCTTCAAATTGGAATTGGTATCAAATTGTAATATTCCTTTTCTTGATCTGGTCAAAGTAGATGGAATCGGTCCATGGTATTACCATGGTATCGGCCCATGGTATTTGTTGTCAGTTTTCGAGGAAAATAATAAAATAAGGTCCATCAACCTATAAAAGAGGATAGAAACTAGGTATTTAGAATAATGTTGGTTTTATCTATCTTATTGTGTTTGGGTTGAGAATTTTTACTGAATGACATTTTATTGAGAACACTAGAATGTGCTAGATCTGACTAAATTATTAAGGTTTGGGATCTTACAGTGGTATCAGAGCTGTGCATATTGCCAGCCTGATGGTTTTATGCAGGAAACTTCGGTGGGATTTATTCTCACCCTAGCAGACATCCCGATCTTCGGTGGTATTGAGTATCACCCTAGTTGGTTTTATTTTTCAGTTGATTGAAAGAAGAATTTGTGTGTTGCAAAAGGAGCAGAAATTGATCTAACCTGATCTGATCTAATGGATAGTCAAGGAGGAGGATTGGTTCATCTAGCAACATTGAGAACAAAGTTGATTTTTTCTTAATCAAGAGATGTATTTGGAGCATTAAAGTGGGTAAATGGACTTGACTCACAATTTTAAGCCATGTTTATAGTTTTGAAAATTATGACAGGGGTTGATTTTTTTTTTAGGGGTTTGATTTATAAAGAAAAGGGAAGGAACAGAAAGTTGAGTTTAGTTTGGGAGCTATAAGGATTTAATTAAAAAACAAAAAAAACAAAAATATTTGATACAATGTTGTTGAGCATATTCCTTCGTAGTGCATCATTTCGGGGCCTGCTAAATTCTGCCATCATGAGATGATTTTACACATACATTGAAATCATAATATTGTCTTGTGCAAAAGGGAACGTGTATTTGGGCAACATATCTCCAAATCAAGTGCTAAAATATTATTTCAAGAGGTTGTGTTATTTATATACTTTTGTTGACACCAACTTAACCTAGTTTCATCAGGGCCAAAATCAAAATGTGAGAAGGCAGAATACATTTTGTATATTACTTTGTCTTGCTATGTGAATATGGATCGTCTTGAAGAAATTTTGGAAAACAACCAAAAAATCTTTAATGAACTAGTGAAGATATATGGTCCTTTAAGGAGCCATATCTCCATAGACCAAAATTATAGTCAAAGGAGACCATTCTAAAAAAAGATCCATGTCATTCTGTAGCAAAAGCAACCATGGGAGGTGAAGGAAGGAAAAAGAAGAGGAGCTAAGTTCTTCGCACTCAGCTCTGAATTGCAACAAACAAAATCAGTTATAGACCTTCATAAGTTGGAGGAATTAGACATATGTTTTTCCAAGGTGGGACAACCAGAATGGAAGAAGCTCAGTTGGGTTGTCAAACCCTCCATGCTTGCATTAATATGACCCAGACTTCGGGAACATCCTAATGAAGAGGTCAGGCTCAAAATTGCTTCTTGTCTCAACAGGGTCATATATCTAACATCACCATTACTCCCATACAATAATGATCTCATGACATATATACTACAGCTGATAGTAGAAGCCCTTCAGGGTTTGAACAACATCATGTGTCCTACTTATCAAAAGCAGTGCAGAATTTTAAAACTCATGGCAGAGTTCAACTTTGGCACATTCATGCTGAATATGGAATGTGACGAGTTGATCTTTCAGTTGCTCCAAAAATTTTATACCAGTATTACATCAACTCACTCAGACCATGTCAAAGCATGCATGAAAAATATTGTATCTCTATTCTTAGAAGGAGATGCCGACATATGCAAGATACTAAGATCCAAATTGTTGACTATTTGGAGGAGAAAACCAAAGGTATCACCAGCTGCCTATGATCTAGTCGAGAAGTTGGTCAGGAAAAACATAAAGTTGCTTAGAAAGGTGCTGACTAGGAAGTAGTTGAGAAGGATTGATAGAGAAAGCAAGATCAAAATCTCCAGCAAGAATGAACTAAGGAGGAGAGGACTATGCATTATCTGCAAGGGACCTTGGGCCCTTAACCATTCCTGTCCAGGTGATAAGAAGGAGGAAACAAAGACAAAACAAGAGGAGATTCCTTCAGATCATGGGGAGTCTTCTGTAGTTGGGTCTATTGGTCTTCAAGATGGCGAGCAACAGCATGATATTATTTAGGGAGGCTTGAAGGATGACAAGCATTTGGAATTGCATGAGGAAATTCTACCTAATGATATTGATGAGGTAGACTCCTATACAACTGATTTCGTAGATCCCCAAGGGAATATCCATAAAGAATATGAACATTCTAGTATAGATAACAGTTCACCATTGTTGGGTTGTTAGTTTGTCATTATTATTATTAATTTTTAACACCTATTTCATCCATTTCTACCATTATTTATCATGGTTTATCATATAATTCCATTTTATAATTATTTATGCTCTTATGGATAAATTTTATTTATTCTCCTTTATTTTTAATAAATTGATGATTATTATGCATGATTTTATCAATGATGGTTTATTAATAAATTTTTTGTAACATCACTCACCATTTTAGCCTCCAAGATATTTTCCAGATTGCATATTTGATCTCTAGCTCATCATTAAATATTCCAACTCAGAAATTCGTTGGAATAAGAAGTGACAGTTTTGTATTAGACATTGTGGGAAAATGGAGAAGAATCTATAAAATCTGAAACATGGGTTTTCTCCAGAACGAACCGAATTATTTTTTTTTAAAAGCATTTTGCCCAAATTCGGTTTGTATTAAGAGAAACAGAAGGTTCTCTTAAGATAATTTTCCCAGATTCGTTGTTGCGGCCGTTTTCCAAATTATCTCAGTTGCAATACCAAATTCAACTTGTTCTTGTTGAATGATTGATGGAAAGATATTTCAGATATGATATTGCTCATCAATTGGTTGTGAACAATCCAATTTTTTTATGGGAATCATTTTGTAATCATCTATGTTGTAACTTCTCTCTTCTCTATGTGTATTTAAATGAAAAAACAAAGATCAAAGGGAGAATTATAAAAGGGAATATAGATTTATTTATGAGAATAATTATGGACAGAACGTAGCTCTGAAAAGACAGAATTATATTGTAATGCTACTCAATTTCGATGATTAATATCTAATTGAAGTCGTTGTTCTCTCGCATTATCTGAAGTAACTCAGTAGTGCTCGCTGGCGGCTAAGGGCCCGACCTCTGGTGGAGTTAACTACTTATTTGTATTATTCTTCTGATGTTTCGATCGTTTAATTGCTTTGATAATTTCCTGTTTCTTTGAATCTATTTTATTCAGTTGTTTATTATTTCTTGTTATTGAGATAATATATATTCTGCTTATAATTTGTATTTTTATCATTTGATCACAGCGTGAGTTATCTAGACAGCGCATTGCATTTCTTAAATCATCTGTAAGAGTTTAATTATTGCTATGAGACTCTCAGAAGTGATATCATTTCTGTCTTAATTTCTTTACAAAAATTAGTATAATCTAGATTGAATCAGCTAAGTAGGAGTGAGTTATTATTACTGTGCTCTCGGCTGAAGATACCATTTCTTTGGATTTCTATAAGATTTGATTTCAATAGCAGATTGCACTTTGATATTCCCTTTAATAATTGCAATTGGAGTTTATTATATGCTTCCATTTATTCTTGTGTCAAGATCTATACTACAATTTAGGAAACATTACTCTTTGGATTATAGCTTGCACATATTGTGTACACTCTTGAAACAAAAAGACTTACCCAGGTTGATAATTAATGTGAGGTAATTAGGAGTTTTAAAAGACACCTTTTAGCACCCAAAAACCATTGCATATATGTTCGACAGTTGAAAGGGATGAACATATTGTCCAGATGGAGGAGACCAAGGAGATTTGAGTGAGGAGCCAGCCATAGTGAACCGGCATGATGAGTATGATCATGAGGAGCAACATGACAAACATAATGTGCAAAATGAATCATTCCTAAAGAGTTGGTCAAAGGCTCAAATTGAAGCTGTGGTTGTGGGGCATCCAGTGCAGTCAAATATAGAGACATTCTGCATTGCACTAGAATTGCCAGTGAAATAATTTTGGGAAAGGATCATGCATTTCAAGACAGATCTTATGTTGTTGAAGCAAAGAGTCTGGAAAATCTGAGACACTGTCTTACAGGAGAACAGAAAAATTGAGGAACTCATAGGGGTATGTGTCAAATCATCAACCAAGATGTCTAATATTGAGGAACAACTCAAGTCCCTCACAAGGCTGCATGAGGAGTACAATTGGGAGTGCCATAGCAGCGCACTACAAGAATACATAGATAAGGCTTGCAACACCAACAACCCACCTTTATACATTGAGAAGAGCAGGGCAGATTTCTCCAAATACGTCATGTTGGGTAACCAAGTAGAGCAGCATGAATCAAGCATCGAACAACATCAACATAGTAGATTTGCAGATATTCATTCTTTCCCAAGTATGGATTGGTGAGAGATTATGAGTTGGTATTCTATTGATGGGTTGATTATTTGGAGGATACCCACAGCTAAGGGAAAATTACAGCTTGGACCATTTGGTGTAGGCAGCGATGGAGAGTTGAAATGGTACCATAACCCACAAGTCCCAGGATTTAGGTGGCATTGGGATCTAGGAGAATCCATTAGGGGTAGGATTGGCCAAAGAATTGTTTGGGATCCAGGTAAATCTATTGAGGGAAGGATTGGTCAGAGGATTGTTTGGGATCCAAGTATCGAAGGATCCATTCAGGACCATTCAACATGGAGGGTTGGAACAATACATCAGGTTGTATGGGATCCTGGTATCAATGTACAAATGCTTCTGTTGTGGATAGAAGTGGATCGCTTGAGGACAAGAAATATTTGGGCAGGAGGATTTGTAATATTCCTTTTCTTGATCCGGTCAAAGTAGATGGAATCAGTCTATGGTATTACCATGGTATTTTCCCATAGTATCGGCCCATGGTATTTTTTGTCATTTTTCGAGGAAAATAATAAAATAAGGTCCATCAACCTATAAAAGGGGATAGAAACTAGGAATTTAGAATAATTCTGGTTTTATCTATCTTATTGTGTTTGGGTTGAGAACTTGGCCTGGCCAGTTCTAACATTGATCTCGGGACAAAAACCCCGTGGTAAATTTGTCTGGTGGATCCATCCAGGGTCCACAATTGTGCTTAAGTATTGGTTTTATGTTTTAATGAGCAGTCGAGCATGCCACTACAAAGGCTAAGATATTTTTGGTGTGGGCATGTATCTTTGTTTTCAGTTAATAATATAAATAAAAGGTTGCATTTCCAGATCTCGTCTATGTTCACGGTTTTTACTAAATGAAATTTTATTGAGAACACTAGAATGTGCTAGATCTGACTAAATTATTAAGTTTTGGGATCTTACACAAATGTTGTGTTATTTATCAACATCAAAGTTTCCACTACCTACCATCGATAGTCTTTTCATTAATTGTCTTTGTCGATGATGAATATTTCGTTAATTTTCTTTGTTGATGATGAATTTTGATGTCCACGGAAACATGATCAATGTTGAATTACAAAATTCTTTAATGGCATACATGAAAGTTGTAACAATGTTCTGCTTATTTCAAAAGTACAATTCACAAGAAATCTCCATTTCTACTTTATTTTTTACTATTAAAAAACTTGATAACTATTCATGTGGCAGTCACTTTGACCCTTCTCCGATCATAGGCTTAATCGAAAGCTATGAAGAAAAGAAAATCACAAATTAGAGTTGTCTTTACTGAGATTTTTTGGAAGTTTTTCTAGTGGATTTTTCTAGTCTAATTTCTATAAAATCTGGCAGAAATTTATTGAAATCACATGCATATGAGTAACTCATATTCAATTAAATGTTCTAGGGGTTTTTCAGGGTGTTGAATCTATATACAATCAAAAAACCAGTTTAAATAACACAAATCAAATTTTCACCTCAAATTTTTCCGGTAAATTCTTACACCAAAAACTCCAAAAAATCACACTGCCAAAAATTGTTATTATTATGCTATTATGCTTTTACGTAACAAAATATAGCACGCAATGTTGATAGAGTCAGTCCAAATGAATTGCTCCAAGTTCTTTTTTGAACTACTTTCGCATAAATTCTTAGCTTCATTTTCACCGTAAATATTTTGTGTTGTATCTAAAGCAAAGCTAAAAAGAATTCACGATAAATTTGCAGTTAGATAAAAGCTTTTGTTCTTAAATCTTCTACATAGATTTTCTAAAATAAATAATGCTTCAAAAATATATTCATTATCCTAATAAATATTGGTGTTGACAAAAGTTGGGGTTTCCCAAACATCAAATGCATCCTAGACATCCTCTTCGTTGTATAAAACTCCCCACGAGCACATAATAAGTGCACGCTCTTATTCTTTGTCGACAAAAGGTGCATTTTGCAGGCTGCTAGTTTGGAATAATATTTCTCTTCCTCTTCAACTGATTGAGATCCCATCCTTCTTGGATGATTCCAGTGACACAACTTGACATGATTCATGGACCTCATATCAAGAAATTTGACACTATCATATTGATTCACCATCCCAATCCCATAAGGAAATGTGTATTCATGTAATTACCACTTATAATACTTATAATAATTGAGTTTTGAGGTTAATTCTATAGCCTATTATGAAGAGATGTGTAAGTTTGTCTTTTCCTTTAAAATAAAAATAAAATGTTCAAAATAGAAAAATATTTTCCACTATAATGAAAAAAATGAATAAAAATAAAAATAAAAAATGTATGAGTAAGATGTTTAAATATTATACTTTTCAAAACTATTTAAAAAAAAAATTAAATAAACTATTTGAAAAATTATGTTAATTAATTTATGTTGATATCAACTTCATATATATTTTTATATAGAAAAAAATGTTAAAATAAAACATTTTAATGTTGGATTTAAAAATATATATATTCAATGTGAATTATTGAATATTTAAATAAGAATTAATATTAACATATACTCAAAAATATATTAATAATAAATAAAATTTTGTGTGATAAAGTGTCTATATGTGAAGTGAAATATTTTAATGTAAATTAAGTATATATTATATATCATTTTTAAAAAATTATGTATATATCATGAAAAAACAATTATGTGTATATGATTAAAAAGTTTATGCCATTCTATATATACTCTATTTAGCATTCAAAAATACAATTTAAACAATGAAAAATAACACATTGTATTTTACACTCTAAATAAGTTTGCATTAAATAAATTTGATATCTCTCTGCTCATGTACTTAAGATAAATCTATGTTGATCATAGAAAAAAAGATCATGATGAAAACAAAATGATACAAAAATACATTATTGTCATTTTTCTTGTCATTTCAAAACTAAATTTGGTGTCAAAGCATGGGTATCTAACCTATAATCCTTTGGTCAACTTGGTAAAGACACAGCACTTCAATCTAGCTATTGAAATCACTTCAAAATTCAAACACACTTAGTTTGTGCTTACCACCATTCATACACAATATACAAAAAGAATTTTTTTTTAAATCACTTCAAAATTCAATCACACTTAGCTTGTGCCTACAACCTTTCATACACAATATACTAAAAGAAATTTTTTTGTTATTTGTCATGTCCGTTGGACAACAAAACTATATTTGCACCTCAATATACATCTAAATCAGTTAACCATATGCAAATAAATCTGCTAGAGATCAAGCAATGGAAAAACATTGTAAAACATGTTAGAATGGAAAAACATGTTACACACGAAACAACGTGTTATTCGTTAGTTGCCCAAGGTTTGTTCAAAGCACTCAGGGATTTTGCACTCAAAAGTTCGAAGCGCTCGATGATTTTGCACTCAGGAAGCGTTCGAAGAGACCTGTGGAATGATTGCACCTTGAGGAGTTGTATTGAATTGAGGCATCCATATTGAGAGTTGTGCATTCTTGATTAGCACCAATAAAAAGGTATGAGAAAATTCAATTCTCGCAGTACGTTTAAACTAAAATTTTCAATTTCTTCAAAGAACGAACTACAGACTTACAAGGTACAAAGCAGAAGTTTTCACGTCAATATTTTCAAAATTTCCAAAGTATTAGGGTTTTGGTGTTGAATTGGGGTTTTGGAGTTGAATTAGGTACGATTCGCACTATATTTCTCTGGCAAGAATGGTCTCAAAACTCAAAAATTTTGTATGGACAAGGACATACTTCGAGAACGATTTTTGTTTAATTTTCAAAGCCATTTCAAAACAAATTAGGAGACACCACATTAAATAGGGCAATGAAATTTTTACAAAGCAAGGAATTTAGGGTCAAAATTTTAAAGCTAGGATTTTAAATTAAACAAGATATACCTTGAATTTTGTCTCTTTTAAGTGTTGGTAAATGATAAACCAATTAAACAAAACTAGTATTTTGAGCATATGATGCACCTTTTCTAACTCATACCTCATTTTATTTTATTTTTTGTTGAATCTTGTCAAAAAAAATTATAGTGGCAACAAATTGAAGAAATGTTAATGGCAGTAAGGTACTAGCCATGAACATTTTGAGCATATGATGCACCTTTTCTAACTCATACCTCATTTTATTTTATTTTTTGTTGAATCTTGTCAAAAAAAATTTATAGTGGCAACAAATTGAAGAAATGTTAATGGCAGTAAGGTACTAGCCATGAACATTTGAAGCTCACAAATGTAGTGAAGAAACCCTTACTTTGCTTCAACAAGTAGGATGGACACACTTTTCAATAAATTTGGACATAATATTGCAGTGACCAAAGAATTTGCATATAGTTTTGACAGGTTCATGCCTAATATTGGGAACCTGGAATTGCATCTCTCACAGCATATCATTGCTCAAGCTACAAGATTGATACAAGAAGGAGAAATATGGTTCAAAAACACACAATCCAAGGAAAACATATGGAAATCCTTCCTTAAAACTCTAGGAAATCAATGAATTAGACTTATGGAGTTCTAAGAGCTTGGTTGCAACACCCTTGGGATGTAGAGGCTTATCTGGTTATAAAATACATAACATGTGAAGGGAGGTATAACACTATTTTCCTATATCATATTACGTCGTTGTAGCATCTTAGAAAGGTCAATCCCGTCATTTTTTCTTTTAATCTCCCAAAAAGTCTAACTAGAATGACGAAAAATGTACAAAGTAAACCAACCAATGAGGAGAGTAGTGTATGCCACTATGACTTGATTAATATACTAGTCCAAAGTGAACTTCAAAAAATAAACAAGATTTGGGAGGAGTTCCTTATTGAAAATCAATTTATTGAACTAGGGAGTGATAAGGATGAGGTAGAGATGGAAGAAGAAGAAGTGGAAGAAATCTCTCCACCAAAATCTATCAATAAGAAGCCACTATTACTTGAAGAGAGACAAGGGTAATTCCCAAGGAACAAGAAAAACAAAATGAAGAAAAATTACAGCATGAAGAAACCATTACTCAATTTCTCTAAAGACCAAGAACCAAATATTCTTCAACCAATACCTCTAGTGAGCAAGTGGACCAAGACTAGCAAAAACTTGCAGATAAGATACAAAAGATGGAAGCTAAGGAGAGTCATTATAATGCAATTTATAAAAGCTTCATGAAACCATTTGTGAGGAGCATGATATAAGTTATGAAAAATATTATGAGCAGCCACCCTCCACATGAAAAGCAGGTGCAATTTGAAGAAAAAGAAAAATTTGAAGAACAAGTACAATTTGAAGAAGAGGAAAATCTTGAATAAATAGTAAGAATGATTTCAGAAGAAACCAAAGGAAAATATCCTACAAGTCCAAAGCAAAAAAAAAGTAGGAAAATGAATCAATTGAAAAAGCAAGTGGAAGAAATGGAATTTTTGGAAAGATACATGAAATCTCAAAATGAGCTCCTTAGAAATCAAAGCAGAATTATCATGGAAAAAATGAGGTTGAAACAAAAGAACAAAATGCTTAAGAAGGACATTGTTTTAAGATCTAAAGAAGCATACAAATGGTTCCAACAAAATATAGCATTGAAACCTAAGAATCAAATTTAAAGGTAAGATTGCTCATGCTCAAATTTTAAAGGTAAGATTGCTCATGCAACATGGACAGGTTCAGGTAAAGATTCACAACCCAACATGGTCAAATGTGGATGTATTTCTAAAGGAATCATAAGAAGAAATATGTCTATGAAAATTTTTGGTTACATGAGGACATCCAACATCTCCACTTTGGGGGGTACATTGGGTACAATTTTGATGACCATTTTTTCCTTGACCTAAACCCCAAATTCGGCATAATAAACCTACCTTACACCTCATTTTTTTTACTTTATCCCTATTTTAGTTCAAAAATACATCAAAAAGTTATTCAATTCATTCCTTCTTAAATAATGGACTTTTGATAAAAAAATTGTGCATTAAAGAAAAAAATCTAAGCAGAAAATTATGATAAAGACAAACTTTTTGTAAATGCTCATTCATTGGAATATGTGCAAAGAGTTAGAAAAAACTAACACATGGGTTTTGTTCCTTGGGACATAAAATATGCACAAATACCTATTATATTTCCAAAAATCAACTCATACATGCTTGGTGAACCCTCAGTCAACGTGGCCATTTTTTAGGAAAATGCCTTGTTTTAGCCTAAAAATCAGACATTTTTGTGTTTTTTTAGGGATTTATTCATATTTTTACAGCCTTCAAGGGTGGATATAAACCCAAATAGCTCCCTAAATTAGTATTTTAAGTTATATCTTGAGATTTCACAACATCTTAATTTTTAAAACTTTGTATATAAACACCAAAGTGTGTTAAGACTTTAGTAAGTTTGTAATTTCTAAATTTCAATCTTGAGAATTTGAGTTTTAGTATCAAACTTTTAGAGTCACGATGTAGCCCTGGACATGTTTATTTCATCAATATATGAAATTTACTTAATTTTCTTGAGTCATAACCTTTAAGGTGTGTATGCTAAGGTATACATGGCCCCCACAACCCTAGCTTGTACACTTCCCTTTTCTTATTGTTCATCAATTGTACTTCTGGTATATATTCTTCATGTTATTTTGATGCTAGTTTATTGTCCATTTTATATACTTCCTTAGTTATTTTTTATATACTTACAATTCTATATACAATATGTTCATAACTTCTCATAACTAGTTTATAAAGCTTGTTGTCCATATGTATTTTATTTTTTTATATATATATTTCATTGTTTAAATTGTTGTTCATAAACAAAATTATCATAGAATATTTACTACTTATGAAGATAATCTAATTGACATGTTAAGGAGAGGACGAGGAGTGTCCATCAACTACCTTTCTTGGTGGAAAAGGCCCTAATGCTCTCTTAGCCTTCAACATAGTGTTGCATAAAAAGGAATCACATTTCCTTGATTTCCTAGATTAGTCATTGTCTTAAGCGTACGCTAAGTAATAATTTGGGTAAAATACTATAAAATTATCCATCTGCTTTCTTTGTCACGAGTGGAAAAGACCCTAGTGAATTCTTGACTTCTCAAATAATGTTAGATTGAATTTATTGGATTGAGTAAAATACCATCGGAGTGTCCATCTAGTATCACCAACAAAAAATACCATAGTGCATTACTAATCCACCAAACCAAACCTCTTAAAGCATTATTTCCAATTCTTGTCATTTACAAGCATTTGATTTCAGTGTGAAAACTTGCAAATATATTGAGCATGATTGTGTAGGAGATTATGAGTTGACCTGTGTTTTGGGACCTTAGTGCATGCCCAATCATCCAATGGATTTAAAGTATGTGTGCTTTACTTTCTAAACATTGTGATTAGATTAAGTTTACTTTTGAAAGTTTTCTTTGATGCTTTTTATCTTACTCTTTTAGAATTGTAGACCTTACCTTTTGCTAGTTGACTTTAGCACTTAGTCTTAGTTTAACATGACAAACCAACCTAGTCTAACTCCCCACATATTCTAATGTGCTTCTAAGTTTATGAACACCCAGTTTGATTGAAATATTATGTCTTGATCTATGCATGTTGATTATTCCAATACCCATTACATAGCATATTCAACAATTCCAAAAGTTGAGTCTTTGGGTAAAGAATATTTCATAGGATAATTTGTTAGACCTATTTATGGGAACTTTAAAGGAAAACATCCAATGTGAGGTGCATCTATTTGAACCTAAATCTCTAGAGCGTTCTTTCAAATCAAGTAATGAAATTTGAAATTAAAAATATAACCACTAAAAATTGGTCACTCATAATGATAGAAAAGATCATGTTTCCTCTCCTAAAATAACAAAGTTGAATCCTCAACAAATGAATGAAAGAAGAGCAAAGGGACCATGTTTCAATTGCAACAAAAAGTATAGTAAGGGGCATAAATGCAACTACAATAAATTATTCTACATAAATTTTGAAGATCAAGAAGATCAAGAAGTGGAACTGTCACAAGATATAGAGATTGAAGAGAATACTCCAATAATATTTTCATGCATTGGCTAACATTAGTACTCCACAAACCCTCAAGCACTACAAGGAAAAGACCCTCTAGCAGAGGTTATAAAGGACGTTTTTAGTGTTATAAAAATGGCCAAAATTGTCAAAAAAAACATTTGCTACAACATCCATTTTCGGTAATGGAGGTTTTGGTAGAGCTTCGGAATTTCAACACAACTAAAAAATATTGGTCAATCGGAGGTTATTACGGATGTTTTTTTCATCGGCGCGTTAATCAGGTGTCAACGCAGCGGTGCGTTTTAGAGTGAACTCACCGGTACTGCAAACCTACCAAGCACCAGGACAGAAAAATAATAAAGGACGCCCCATAGCATTTAGCAACGTCCCGGTGCGTGTCAGCCAGACAGTCGCCCCCGGGCGGTCGAAGGTGCATGCACCGAGACGTTAAGGTCTACAACTGCACCGAGCCGTTCTAATTGGTATTGGGATTTATGCGATGCCCATAGGTCGTATCAATGCACCGGTGCGTAGTATTATACAAACGGACCAGCGCGCAGTATCACACAAACGCACCGATCGTTCTAATTGGTATTGGGATTTGTGCGGTGCCCATAGGTCATATCAACACACCAGTGTGGAGTATTATACAAATGCACCAATCGTTATAATTGGTATTGGTTTTTCTACGGCACCAATAGGTCATAGAAACACACTGGTGAACAGTCTCACATAAACGCACTAGTGTGTAGTATCGCACAAACGCACCGAGAGTTATAATTGGTATTGGTATTTGTGTGATTCCCATAGGTCATAGAAAAGCACTGGTGCACATTAAATAATACGTACCGGTGTTCATTTTGTATTTTTTAGAAACATCGACCTGTGATAATGCAATTATTGTGATTTTTTTAATTCATTATTCATCAAAAGTCAACACATAACTTATAACAGTATTCATATCAATTAAATTTTTATTAGTGAATGTGAATGTGATGTTTGGATTAATTTGTTGTATCATATCATAATATTGTGATTTTTTTAAATTCATTATTCATCAAAAGACGACACATATCTTATAACAGCATTCATATCAATTAAATTTTTATTAGTGCATTTGAATGTGATGTTTGGATTAATTTGTTATATCATATCATCAAATTTCATATCTCTTCATTATAATAGTTAATCATCCATATATTTAATCAGTGGTGTTACATTTCACAGCGACAATGGAGAACGCAATAGAATAAATTAAAACGTGTATATATATAAGACACTCTTTGTTAGTATCCCTTTGTCTTTCAATTGGGACACTATGTCCATTACATTAAACAAAATGTCTGATTTCACAAACAAATATTTCAAAAAATACAACGCCTTGCTTTGATATCCAAACATAATGATCATCATTCTTCGCTTGAACTGTTGTCACTACTCGAGCTACTTCCATGACTTGGGTTATTTTGAGGAATGTTTTATTCACAGTGTTGATTGTTTTCTTCTTCTTCACCTTCCATCTACAAACATAAAAATAAATTGTAATGAGGGTATATAAATTGGTGAGAATAATGAAAATTGCAATATTAAATAATATACATCAATGTAAATCGAAAAGAAATGATGTACCATAGCAATGATTGACTCATGAACTATACACATTCTTTCAAAACCAAATTTCATGCCATATTTCAAGATTTCATCTGTTAGCGCAGTTCCATACTTTTTTTCCTACAATTTTTATACCCCATAACAAATCCTACATTTAATATAATTTTTTTTTTTTCTATTAATTATAGACGGAGCTAAGTAAAACAAGATTGATAGATGCTTACAAATTCCACAATTAATTTCTGATATGCCAACATATACTGAAAACCCATATTTAACCCAATGTCAATCAATTCGTGTGATGGTTCTTCTTTGTATGTTAGCACCTGTTTGAAGGCATTCACTGATGATTGTTGTAAAACAACTTAGAATATACAAAAATGAAATCTAGTTAAGTTGTTATAAGGAAGTAACAATTACTCACAAACTTAGATATCAACACTTTTCTTCCTTGTCGTCAAGTTTTATGTGTTAAATGGGTTCCATTTTCTTTTCTTTTCTGCAAGAAAATACTTGAAAATTCATATTTAATGCTAAATTGTTTATTGTACCTAATCGAAAAATTCAATGATTACATATTACATTTGAAGCATGTTTTTGTTGAGATGGCTCCTCATGCGATGCAATTATGTTCATTTCTTTGACCATCTCCTTGCACACCTTTTTGGACATTCCTACTGGCATATTTCTGATATCAACTTGTTCATCTTTTGAGATATTCATAATCTTCCTGAAAATGTAACATGACAATAAACTATTTAATTTTTATATTGCTATATGAAAAGCAAATATAATAAAACTGATATTTATAAATGAATGCTTTCTAGAAATATATACATATAATTCTAGAAAAACATTTAAAGGAATATTCATTTTTCATTCCTTCTTCTTTTTTTGTACGTTTTTGCTATTAAAAGTCTGACATGTCTCATTGACCAATTCTCTAGAAACTCTTCTTGTAGTTTAGTTAAAATTTGGTTCTTCAAATCATTGGATTTATTTTTGTATTGTAAGTGGAAATAATGTCTATACATTCGTTCTACTAGATCCCTCAAAATTTTGTAAAAGTTTTTCCCCCTTTCGTTAACCTCCAGCACCACTCCAGATGAGCTAAGGAGCAATTCATTTTCATTTGCATGTTATGTTTTTTTTTTTCTTTTCTTAGACCAACATTCCTTTTCTGAGTTGTTGGTCCCTGTAGAACATTAAACATAAGTGAATTAATATATTGTTTGAAACATGTTATCTAATAATTTTAAGTATATTATTAATGAAAATTTAAAAAATAAACTCATATTGCATCGATAGTATTCTTTTATTCACCTTATTCATCCTTTTGCAATTTTTCCATCAAGCTTTTACGCTCTTCTGGTCCTAGATCAGAAATAATTTTATTGAGCTTCATCATTTTTTGGCTCTGCATGATACACAGTAAACAATACATATTATTTAAACTTACATATAGTTCAAAAATAATAATTTTTGTAAAGAATTTACAAAGAACTTACCTTTTTTTCTTTTCTTGATGTGCTATCAGTATTTTTGTTACTTGATCTCTTGTCAGCCATTTCTTTATCGATATGAAACATGTACCATACAATTCATTAATATATTTTATAAATAAATCACAAACTTTTTAGGAAAAAAAATATCAAGAAACTGCAGCGTCTTTAATGATGTATGCACCGATGTCGGTGAGGTGTGTTCTTATAAATGCACCGCCAAAACAGTAGAAACATCGTACGGTGCTCTACGTCAACAAGGAGCACAGGTGTGTTATATGTTAACCAACGCACTGATTAACACAGAAAAATTAATAAAAATCCTCTAGTGTTATTTTTTGTAGCATATGATGTCGTGGAGGGGGCAGTGCGACATATTCTTATAAACGCATCATGCAAACAGGGGACCACCGTACGGTGCTCTCTGTCAAATAGGAGACCTGGTGCATTATATTTTAAATGGTGCACTGATTAACAGACATAAAATAAAATAAAGTAAATTTCAAACAGTACGTGCATGGTGCGTTATAATGAAATAGCGCACCGGTGCCCTATTTTACATATGGTGCACGGATTAATAAAATAAAATAAAAAATAAAAAATATGTTTTTTAATTTTTTTTATCAAACAGTACGTGTGTGGTGCTCTGTGTTAAAACAGTGCACCGGTGCTCTAGTTTACATAGGGCGCACCGATTAAAAAAAAAAAAAAAAATTTAAATTCACGCAAGGGCCGACATGGATTGGGATCCGACTATGCAAGTCGTCACGTGCGTTAGATGTCATAGGCCTATATATATAGCAATACAAACCCTATAAATCTAAAATGAAAAGCTTTAATTCTGAAATCACAGAAACATGAAGAAGCAAGGGCAGAAATAAAAAGAATCAAGGGTTTAGCGTAAAATGGATTTTTTTTTTTTGAACTGAACAGTAAATTTAAATTTTGTACTTACTGCATAGAAAATACTACATAAAATAATAATAAAAAACAATAAAATTTAATCACCTGGTTTGAAATTCTATGCTACAGGGTTTGAATCACCAGAAGTTTGAATTTTTTATTGTTTGAATAGTTCTATTCAAAAGTATTTCGCTGCTCCACAGTGCTCTCGTGCTCTCTTGCTCCTCTAGGTATGTCTCGTGCAAATCTCTCCCTGAATTTTTTTGCAAAAATAATGAAATAATGAAAAGTGTTTACTATTTAAAGAATTGTTTTATGAAATTAGATTTTCTAAAATATTTTGTCGCCCATTTTTCAATTTACCGTTTTTTTTTTTCATTTTAAAAAAATATAGTTGCACTTTTCTTATTTGTGGCTATTCGGCTTCGGTGCGTTAATTAATAACACCGCACCGGTGCGTAGTAACTAAAACGCACTAGTGTGGTTATTTGTACATTAGAACTAATAAAAATAAGTCAATTTTTAAGGCACCGAAATTACTTTTAGGTGTGTACACTAAAATTTATTGTTGATTTTTCTCAAATGTAGGGAGAAAATATCATAATTATATCGAATGGACAATTATTCAAAATCTAAATCATTCCATAATATTTCTCAAACTCCATCGCGGAGTTCTCCCTATCCATCTCGAGACGTAATATTTACTTCAGATTTTATTTATATTTTCATTATCTAACTGAATTTATGTTTTTTATCCATGTCAATCAACTTAATAAAAGTTATAATTAATGTATACAAATTTTCAAGTTCATGCATATTCATAATCGAGTTCACATGCACAAAATATTCAAACAACTCCAAAACGTCAGAAGCTTCACCCTGCCAATTGTAACAATATTGCATCTTCTAGCCACAATCCTGGGACAATGATGGTAATAATAATTGTTTGGTATATTAATGTAATTATTTCAACGTCAAACCAATTAATCATGCATTTTCAACGTGCTTACTAATTGATATCATAGATTTTGTACTAATCATGTTCAAATATATTTTTTGAAATTATTAAGATTCTAGTGATGATAAGCGACCTACCTACCATATTCCATTTCACTCCACGACAATGTCAAATCGAGAGAAGGTTGAATTAAGAGAAAAAATCGGAGAGGAATGATACCAATAATGGTTGAATAAACCACCTATTCAATTTCCACTATGTCCATATTCACCAATTAGGAATGACTATAGCAATAGTAGTTCTTCACAAGCTGGCAATAGAGGCAATCAAATAGAGGTTGGTATGGATGATTACTTAATGGATACGGCTACCATGGAGACAATGTTATTAGATGCATTCCAGAATGATGATTAGCTAAGGGATGATGCTCATATCACTGACACCTTTTTGAAAGTCTTAAATTTGCTTCCACAACCCCTCTCTTTGGACCTAGTGGTCAGTCAAATTCTACCTAGTTGGGGACAATGATGTTACTGTACAACTTGAAAGCAAATTTTCACTTGTCGAATGCATGTTTCTCGGAAATTTTGAGGTAAGTTATAACCATAAAGTCCTCCCTTATATTTTGAGAAATATAATCACACAATGAGCATTACAAATAATCAATTTTATGAACCTTAATAATTATATTGGCATTAATGTACATTTAATATTGTCCATGATCACCAACTACAGGTTATTCAAAGATAAGGTTCTTCCGAGTGATAATGCCTTGCCCAGTAGCTGCGAAGAGGCAAAGAAATTGTTGAAAATGTTGGGTGTTGAGTACATATCATATCATGCATGTCCAAATGATTGTATTTTATATAGAGGAGAATATGAAGACAAAGAGATATTTTCGAAATATGGGCATGACAGGTATGATAAATCAAAAAAGAAGGGTAAATCACGTGGTCCTCCTTTTAAGATATTGAGGCAATTGCCTATAATCCCATGGATTCAAAGTCTCTTTCTTTGCAAAGAATTAGTTATGTTGTAGGGATGGCATGCCTCACACAAAAATGAGTTGGGAGTTATGCTAATCCAAACATATTCAATAGCCATGAAGCATATAGAGGATACATGGCCCGAAAAATTCAAGGATGAAGTATGAAGTCTAAGATTCAGCATATCCATGGATGGCGTCAACCCATATTCTCTCCAGAACACCAACTATTTTGTTTGGCATGTAGTAGTGATCAATAACAATATCCCCCCATGGTTGTCCATGAAGAATGAACATCTTATGTTGGCTCTCATAGTCCCTAGTAGAATACAGGTGAAGAATATGGATGTCTACTTACAACCACTGGTAGATGAATTGAAGGAATTATGGGATGGGATAAATGTATATGATGTATCAAGACCTATCGCAATAGAGAGGATTTTTACATTGTATGGCATATGTGCTTAAATGACACATGATTATCTAGGCTAAGGAGTTTTCTCTGGTAAATTACATGTTTATTGATTTGTTTATATATGTAAAAATATTCTTTCGCATACTAGTTATTTAACTCGTTGTAATTGTTCTGATCTTCATGATATTCTTTAACATGCCATGCATATAAATTGTATACAATAATCTCACAAGTCTTGTAACAAAAGGGTATTTTGGATGTAAATTTTGTGGACCTTCTCTGAAAGCTAGATGGTCCAACGACCTACGAAATCCAATGTATAACTGCTCCAGGGTATTCCTCCCAGAAGAACACCCTTACAAAAGAGCAGCATTCGCTTTCAATGGTAAATGAGAGAGAACACGAAGGCCTCCAATAACGACAACAATTGAATGGCTTAGAGCATATGAGAGAGAGCAGGAGAAGGAGTTCATAGAAATGTTCGATTCAAATGGGGAGCCTATGTTTGATGATCCATAATTTTTTGACACCTATGTTGAGAAATTTCCCATTGGGATGAAAAGGAAATCTATCTCTTATAACCTCCCATATTGGGAGCATCTTAAGATTACCCACTTATTAGATCCCATGCATATATTTAAAAATGTTTCATATTCTTTATGTAGGCACATATCATCGAAACAAAGTGACACATTGGTTGTTAGGAAAGATATTATTACTTCAAAAATGAAAAAGAAACATTTCCCAAGTTGATTAGAAAGTACAGGATCAGAGGTAGGCGTTGGTCCCTCTAATTCATGGTATTTCAAAGAAGGTGATGTCCCATGGATCTTAAAAAAGATGATCTTTCTTTGGAAAAGGAAGTTATAATGGGTGTGAGGGTGTCATTTTCATACGGGTCTTCACTATGGCGCTGCTTCACCATGGCTGAATATTTGAATCTTCTAAGAGTATGTATAATTTCAAAAGCATGATTTTATTATTTGTTGTATTAATAAATTTTATCCCATGCAGGGATCCTAAAACATAGGTAATTTTGTATATTATTGCACCTGTTTATAAATTTGCAGTGTCATTATCCTTTGTTTGTGTATGGGTGTGTGAAACATGAATTCCCCCAAGACCTAGGACGTTCCATATCTAAATTATCTACATTTTTACGTTGGATCACGTCAAAGGAGATTCAAGTGGCTAGCATTCCATGGTGGTGTCAAGAGATAGTTGATATTGTTTGTATGTTTGAGAAGGAACTGCCGACAAGTTTCATGGACTTGCAGGTCCATCTTCTAATCCACCTAGTAGATGAGGTTGAATTAGTTGGGGTGGTTTCTTGTCGTTGGATGTTCTTCTTAGAGACTTACATGAAGAAATTGAAAGGTTTTGTTCGACAAAGGGCAAAACCCGAGGGGTTTATGGCAGAGGGGTACATATTGTATGATTCTTTCTATTATGCTAGTGAGTACATCAAGCAAATCGACAACAGACCAGGTGCGGTGATTTGGGACGATGAAAGGGATGAAGACAAAAGAGAAGTGGAGCTTCTCCAAACGAATGGAAAAAGGCACTTGATACAGAGTAAGTGACTTATAATTTTTTAAATTTACACAAAGTAAATATTCATGTTTAACTTTGATATAATGTATATTTTGATCTCATATGTACTATATGTCGGTTTGATTTCATCAGCGAATGCAGAAATTGAAGCAAGCAATAAATTTTTTCTTTACAATTTTGAAGGGACACAACCGTGGGTCACATTGTATGAAAAAAAGAGGATGAAATGGATAGTAACAGGAAATAATTCAGATGGTTTAATGGTATAAGTGTGCCTTATCCCGATCATTTAAAAGAAAATTTCCCCCAACAGTTGGGTTGTTGACCAAGTCAAAGAGAAATATGGTGCAATCGGTCGTTGCCCGCGTGCTGAAGAGGATGTGCTAAACGTAGGGATTGGGTGCACCCACTCGGTAATAATCTATTTATGTACATTTGAAACTTAATAATGCACCTTTAAAATGTAATTACATCTATATTTCATATTTTAACTATTGGGTTATTATAAGACACATGACACTATGATTTTTTAACTTTTTTATAGATGCATTTGTTCCCATCTCTATAGACATATGGACACCATTTTCACACAGAAAATGTCGATGATGGACACATGACACAAGACTGTGGAGTGGAAGTCGAGTTCGATCAATCTAGTCGATCTAGCCACCATGATCAAAACCTAGTACGAGGGACATTAAGTTACGTCAGAAAGATACAAGAGATCATTGAAGTGGATTTCTCTTCTTTCCAATGTGTTATTTTTAGGTGCAAGTGGTGGGACACCTTCGATCGGAATAATGTAAAGGAAGATCGCGATAGTAGGCTGATATGTATAAACTATAGAAAGATGTGGGATGAAGCTAAGGAGCCATATGTTTTCCCCAAACACTGCAACCATGTGTTTTTTTTACCAAGATGTGTTGGATAGGGATTGGTGGTTCGTATTGAGACAAGACCCTAGATCAAAACATATTTTTGAGAACAATAGTGTTATCATGCCAAGCGGGCTGGAAGATAATGAGGGTGATCATGAGAACCGAGAGTGATATGGTACATGTGTTATTTCATCATTTATACTTTTTAAGATGGGTTTTTATAAAGAAGAGGACTTAATTACCTTATCACTAAGACTCTTTTTTTCGAAACATTATAATATGTATTTTGAATTAATTGGTAATTTGCATTGTGTTAATGTTAAAATCATTTCACTTGATAATTTGCAATTATGTTGATCTCAAAAACAATGGCGTATTGTATAAAGTTCTTTTTTTTTGTATGTAAGATCATAATAAAATAATGATAATTCTAAAGTACATGAAATTATTTGCATTCTTTTCTAAACTTTATTATGTTAGAAAAATTCATATTATTATAGATTTATTATTTTACAATCATTTACAAATTTACAAATTTACAAATTTTAATAAAATCATTTCACATTAATACAATTAAAATTTTCACATTAATACAATTACAATTTTACAATTACAATAATTTCACATTGATACAATTAAAATTTTACAAATATTTTACATATAATAACAATTAGAATTACAATTTCACATACAATTACAATTACAATTTTAGAATTTTACATAATATTACAATTACAATTACAATCATTTCACATTAATACAATTAAAATGTTACAAAATTTACCTACAATTACAATTACAATTACAATTTTACAATTTCACATACAATTACAATTACAATTACAATTTTACATATATGCAATTACAATTAAAATTACAATTACAATCATTTCACATTAATACAATTAAAATTTTACAAATATTTTATACACAATTACAATTTTACAATTACAATCATTTCACATTAATACAGTTAAAAATTTTACAAATATTTTACGTACAATTACAATTACAATTTTACAATTTCACATACAATTACAATTTTAGAATTTTACACACAATTACAATTACAATTTTACAACTTTACATATATACAATTACAATTACAATTTTACAAATATTTTACATACAATTACAATTACAAATCAAAATACAATTTTACATACAATTAAAATTACAATCACGACATAATATTTAATAAATATCATGATTTAATATTAAAAATAAACATCATGATCATGATAACCATCATACAAACATCATATTCGACTAAAAAACACATTCAAATTCGCTAACATCATCTAATCATCGTGATCATGATCATCTGACAAAACACAAGCATTGTATAACATCATCACAACACAAACATCAAATATACATCTCATGTCAAATAATTGCTATCAAATACACATCTATCTGCAAGTTGCACATTAAATGAACATATCTAACATGACCTAACAATATACACATCATGATGATCACCAACATGTAAATTAATTACAACTGCAATATGAACATAAAATACATGGACCATATAGTACTACTATTGATGATGTACCACCAGCTGATATTTGACATTTATATTATAGTTGTATATTTATGACACTATATATATAATATATATAATGTCAAAAATATACAACTGTAATATAAATGTCAAATATCAATTGATATATATATATATATATATATATATATATATATAATTGTAATATAAATGTCAAATATCACAGTTGGTGGTACATCATCAATAGTAGTACTAGTTGAGGCCTGCTCAGTCAATGGTGCAGAATCGACAAGCTCAGATAGATGTCGATCATCATGTGCCTTCTGATCTGGAGGTGCCTCATGTTGATCAGGATCAACTGCTTGCTCATGATGACTCGACATGGATGGTCCAACCCACTCATGATCATGACTGTTGGATGCAGCAGGCTGCTCATGATGACTCGACGTGGGTGGTCCAACCTGCTCATGATCATGACTGTTGGATGTTGCAGGCTGAGAAGGTTGACTCGACGTGGATAGTCCAACCTACTTATGATCATTGATTGTTGTTCAATGTTGCAGGCTGCTCATCTACAGCGTGAGGTGAACGATGATCACTCCCTTGATTGTGATCATTATATGATGCATCGTCGCTCGACTGTCGACGTATTGCGTCTCGACCATGCCTACATCGAACGATCCTCCTCAACTGTGCCACTAAGCTGGTAGCTCTTACAACTTGCCGCATCAAGGTTAACATATCACGTGGCATGCCTCTCCACATCCTTGTCAGTCTATCATCAACCTGTATCTCTCTGATAGTGGCTGACCTGACTCCCTCCTCCACAAGCAGTCGACAGATTTGGTCGCTCAACTCCATCCTAAATCTAGTGTCAGGCCTAGCCTCACACCAGCCGGTACCTGCGCAACATGAGGACCAGGTCTGTCTACACCGGCCTGATCTTCGATATCTGCCATCTCCTGATCATCATTAGGATCTACACCTGGATCATTTGGTGGTGGTGGCATCTGTTGGGTCGTGAATACGACCACTTTTTAACACTTATTTCATCCATTTTTACTCTTCTTTATAATATCATTTATTATAATTTATTATATAAATCCATTTTATAATGATTTATGCTCTTATGGATGAATATTATTTCTTCTCCTTTATTTTTAATAAATTGATGATTATTATGCATAATTTTATCAATGATGGTTTATTAATATATTTTCTAATATCACTCACCATTTTAGCCTCCAAGATATTTGCCAGATTGAAGATTTGATCTCCAAATCATCATCAAATACTCCAACTCAGAAATTCGCTGGAATAAGAAGTGACAGTTTTGTGGTTGAGATTCTGGGCAAATGAAGAAGAATATGGAAAATCCGGAGCATGGGTTTTGTCCAGAACGGGCCCAATTAACTTTTTTAAAGAACGGTTTGCCCAAATTCGGCCTATATTGAGAGAAACACAAGATTCTTTGAGCACGATTTTCTTAGATTTGTTGTTGCGGCCGTCCTCCAAATCTCAGCTGCAAAGCCAAATTCGCCTTGCTCTTGTTGAAAGATTGTTGGAAATATATATTCTTGTTGATCAATTGGTTGGGAACAATTCAATATTGTTATTAGAGATCCTATTTGCTATTTAATTTCTCCTCCTTCTGATTATAAAAGGAGAACATGTATTGTGTATTGGAGAACAATGAATAGATGGATCATAGTTGTTGCTTTTGTGAATTGTAAACTTAATCAAAGTTGTGTTATTGAAAGAACGATTCCATTGTAATGTTGTTCCAGCTTAATTATTAATTAAATTTTTTGTTCCATTCGCATCAGCTGAAGTAGCTTGAGCAGTCCCTGCTGGTGGTTAAGGGCCCGACCCCTGGCAGCGTGAACTGCTCCTCTGTGTTATATTTCCAATTTCTGCAGCGTGTGATCGATTTGCTATATGCATGTTACTGTGAGTTTATTTCATTAGTTGTTTATCATTTTACTGTCTTTATGTATTACGCGCTCTGTTTATGAGTTATTTCATTATCGTATGATCTGAATCTTATTTCTTACAGCATGGGTTAATTGAGACAGCATATTGCCTTACTTAGAACATCCTTGGATTCGCGGAAGTGATATTGGTTCTATCTTAATTCATAATTCTGTGTTTAATAGTTTATTGTTTTATTATAATGGATTGCGTTGTCGTTCCTTCCCAATTTAACAAGAGTCTTAATCCTCGAATTACTTATCTTGTTATGCTTCGTTGTTCGGCATTTGATGTTCCATTCCATTTGCTGTTTCGTTTAACTGCTGTTCATTTCAGAGTGCAGATACAAAGCTTCGTTATTCAGTTTGTTGTTCAATAGGATTTGTTGTTTAATAGAGTTTTGTTGTTCAATTCCATTAGTTAATATTTGATGTTTGATTCTTCTAGTTTTAGTTTGTTATTCATTTACATTGTTGTTCGATTTCAATGTGTTATTCAGTTTCAATTCATTAGTTTCAAGATTTTGTTCCTTTTAATTATTTTCATTAGCATGAAGATTGAGTTTGCTTTCCTTTCGATTGCTTTAAAGATCACCAACTGTAGAGGACACTGGTTATTGCTTCCAAGTTCCCAGATTGGTTATCTTGCATCGATTTCTAAGGGAAGGAGTTATTGCTATTGTATCCCTGATCGATGTCTTGTAGATTGGTTTAATTAAGATTTCAGAGCATTTGATTTTATGTTGTTGTAGTTAAATTTATTTTTCAAGCATCCATTTACTCTTGTATTTCGAACATTGTACTACATATTGCAAGGCATTACTCTTGGATAAATTTTTGTCTCAGACAGAGTACACTCTTAAAATAAAAAGTCGCTCCCGGATTGATAATTAATGTGAGATAAATAGGTGTTAAAATAGGCACCTTTTATACCTCGACATTTTGGCGCCGTTGCCGGGGAGAGTGTATGCTATTTAAAAGGAGTGATGCACATTTGACCTTTTTTTCTGATTGGGAAGAATTGGGTATTAAATACGGAAGGTAAGAACCTGCGCACCAAGCAAGAAACACACTTGTTCACTGGCCCGCTTCACAGCAGAGTTGAGTGAAAGCTTAAAGTAGGAATGAATGCTTGTGTTTTCTCGAATTTTAGAGGTAGAATTTTTTTTAACAAATCTTGTAATTCCACTCGAGTGGTGATGTAAGCACCATCCATTTCACTAACCAATTGACAGGAACATTTTAAGGAGGATCCTCAAAGAAACACCTGAAGAACGTCTTCTATTATGGTAAGAAATGGCTCACATTGCAACTTTTGAATTCCCTATCAAAGATCTAGGAGGAGTGACACAAATGCACATAATTCCCCCATTGTCTCTACCAAATTTTCATGGTTTGACAAATGAAGATCCAGATACATTCTTATTTGAGTTTGAAATACTTTGTAGAGGATATGATTATTGTACTAACGATCAAAGGTTGAAAGTGTTTCCTCTTACTTTAAAAGGAGCAGCTCTCCAATGGTTCATGAGCCTAGGAGGAAACTACATCCAAACATGGGAGGACATGAAGAACATATTCTTGAAGAAGTACCAAGACTATTGAAAATCCAATGAAGATATTTTCGGTATGACACAATGGGAAGATGAAAGCTTGGAGGACTATGTAGAGCGATTTCGATACAACCTTCAAAAATCAAAGCATAAGCATTTGGAAAAAGAGATCTTGAAAACACTCCTTATTAAAGGAATCAAAGATGATTTTTTAGAACTCTTAAATCTGATAGGAAAAGGTGATGTTTTTCAGTTATCATATGATGATGTTTGTGAATTGTGCATAAGGTATTCAAGAGGAATTTCCAAGGCTGGTAGGAATTCTAGAGAATTTTCTTCTTTCTCTTCCAAATTTACTACAAGAACAAGAGACATAAGAGCTGAAATCAAGGTTTTATTTGAAAAATTTAAATATGATTTTATTAGCTCTCTAAATTCACAATTGAATGTTTTGCAGGTTCAGAGAAATCAAGAATTTGATGAGGTGTTTTGCCCTCATTACCCAAAGGAGCATCCCATAGATAATCACTCTTCCTTATCTAATTTGGAAGTAGCATATCAAAGAGATGCGAAAGCTGCAACAAGGTCAAAACCATGGAAATCATGGCCTACAAGTATGATTCAAAACACTTCCTCTCCATTCTCTTACTTGCATAATCCATTATGGAATACTCATATGTTAGGGCAGCCATGCTAATCTCAATATAACCACCACCAATCTTGTTTGCAAGTTTGGAATGGTTCACTTTATGATTTCATGACTACTCTCCCTCATCTTGTAGCACAAACACATCTTCCAGCTCTTCCACAACACCTTGTTTGCCGATCAAAATCATCCACTCAACACAATCAACTACATCATCAAGAGGCTCCATTCCCTACACAATCTCCTACTCAACTCATTCCACATCCACACGATAATAAACCAATACAACATGCTTACAATGTTGAACCGCAAATTTACACACCCTTCCCACCCATTTTATCTCACATGCATTATTGGAGAAAACTTACACTGAGACTCAGAATGAATCAAATCCAAAAATTGTAGAAGTTATGAAAGAAAATGAGGTTTCTTCTAGTTTGCACCAACAAACCATTTTAAAAGCTCAAGAACTTCATGATATGATGGCTATGGGAAATTAAGGAAGTAAAGAATCTATTGAAGATTGGTTTCACTCCATCATTTGTTTGCAACATCACTCCATACTTCAACAATTTTTGGCACCATCTTTTCAAGGAAAGTTGGCTTCTCATACCCTAATTTTTATTAACATACATTTTTCAAATTTGGGTATGTACATAATTGAAGCCTTATTTCGGAAATGGCTCCACTGGAAATAATCTTATATGTAATCATATTCATTTTCCAATTCAGAGTAGGATAGTGGAGAAATAAATAAAAGAGGAAATAAAACAAACACATTTTTTTATTTATTTTTGTAAAAATAGTTGTTTCTTTGTTGCAACACGCTGTGAAATCAACATTGATGATAAATATTTTAATTTATTTGTGTATATAGATGAATTATATTGAAAATAACCATTCTACAAACACTTATATTCATTTTTATCATCAATGTGGAAAAAATTCTTGAATATTATTTTTTTTGCTTGCGGGCTTGATGAAATTCCTGAAAACAAAGTTGGGACAATCATGTTTTTGGGGACCAAAAATGAATATTTTTAAAACATATTTTTATCCTAAGTATCCCTTGATGTCTAATTTCTAACCCAATTTGAATCACTTTATTTGGATTTGAAACGAAAAAGTTAGAACCAAAACATTGACAGGGTGTCTAGTAGGCAGCTCAACAACAGAGTTGGGACAGTCAGTTTTTAAAGGCCTAAATGACTATATTTTAAAAAAAAATTCTATGATAGATTCCTCTATGAATATAGTTTACAACTAAATTTGAATCACTCAATTTTGATATCGTATGAGGAATTTATGACCAAAATATTGACTACCTATCATAAATCAGCACTCTTGAAACTTTGTTTTCTCGGTTGTTCCCTAACGTATTTGACCCATCAATTCTTCTTGTCTTCAAAACCTGTTTCTATTAGAGATCAATAAATGAATATAATTTAATATCCAATTCGAATTTCTTCAATCCGCCATCAAACAAATAATTTATGCTTGAAATACCAACTGTTGGTCTGAGCTGGAAAATCGAAAATGACTCTACTAAGCAGGTTGTTCTAAACAAGTTTAACATACCATTACATGGAATTTTTAAAAACTATTTCTATTGGAGATAAAACTTTGAATTATATCTCATTTGGATTTGGAATCACTTAAATCAAACAAAACACAAAGAAGTTATGATTAAAACATTGTTGGTTAGTATGGTCGACCACTGCTCTCCCGCAGGTAAAAAATATAATTTGTTTTATTTTTCCGTGGATTTGTTCTACAGAGTAACTACTTGTTAGTTTTTTGCATAATTTTTGGATTAGGGGAGCCTGATCACCTCTCTTTCTCCATGATTTAATGTTTTAATGCAGGTAGACACTCATTTTTTTGCAGGTCTTAGAAGAATAAAAAAGGTCAATTTATTGACGAGCGATTCTTGAGAGAAATTTTAGTAAAACAAGGGCATTTCATCTAGTGCATTACCTAACATATTCATAACAAGAAGAAATGAAGAATTGGTTTCCATTTGAAGATTCATGTCACTGCTGCCAAACATTTTTTCAAAAGATCATTTTTTTTTCCCATTAATAGATTTGATATTCTCTTAGAAATAACATCATAGTTGTTGTAACTTAATAAATTGTTGTTTCTTTTTTTATTTTTTTTATGTTTTTGTGTTTCAGGTATTGACTCCTCTAAATTGTAGTTTCCGTTCCATTTGCAATTAAACAATAAGGACCCCACCATGCAAGTTTCAGTTACAGAAGACAATTCTTCGGAAGCACCAATTCTGTGAAAAAAAAATACTTTTTTCTTAAAACCTATACATAAACTTTCCTTTCTATTTGATTGGATTTGTTTAGCAATAGATTGCATATTAGCTTTGTTCTTTCCTCTCTTTTTTTCCTTTTTGCATGTTTATATTTGTTTGTTGTTCCTCTTAACGGACAGTTATTGTTCCTCTTAAGGAACAGCAGTCGTTCCTCTTAAGAAGCAGTGCGTTTATGTTTTTATTTTTGTTGTTCCTTCCAAAAGGAACAACATTTTTGCTGATTATTTTTCTTTTCAAAAAGAACAACATTTTCGTTGCATGTTTTTGATGTTCCTTTCAAAAGGAACAACACCGCTCGTTTTTGTTGTTCCTTTCAAAAGGAACAACAGTTTTGTTGTTCCCTTCAAAAGGAACAGCACCGACTGTTCTTGTTGTTCCTTTCCAAAGGAACAGCATTTTCGTAGATTATTCTTGTTGTTCATTTCCAAAGGAACGTCATTTTTGCAGATTATTTTTGTTGTTCCTTTCCAAAGGAACAACACTTTTTGAGTGCATTTTTCTTGTTTGTGAACAAATTTTTGAGGATTTTTTTTAAAGACAAACATACAATTTATGGAAGGATACACAATCATACAAATTAAAGCTTACTGTAATCAGCAAATCAAAAGAAATTGTCATTTTTAAGAAAGTTGTTTAGTAATGATCAGAAAAAGGAAAAAGGGACATAATCAATAACATGATCTTGTTGTCTTACTACCACTAAATTCATATGATTGATTATATTTATCATGTTGGTTCTTTCCCATATTTTATAACTTGCTTTGATTTTTACTTATGGAGTAGGAACAAGGGCATATTCTTTTCTATTGAGCTGTTCAGAGTTCTTCCACCATCCCTACTCTTAAGGAGTGTTGAGCCATCCTTTATGAATAAATAGGGAAGTGCTATATGAAAAGAAAAATATTTACATATTTCATTAATAATTTTATAATTTGGCAGATGGAGGATAGGGGGTCTCATCAAGATCCGACCTACCATGTTCATAAGAAAGCAAGTGAAGTGGCATTCCCATCATGGCCACCAAACCAGGGATATGGTCCAATAGACAATTGAAAAAATTAAGAAGTCCTTGGAACAGGAGGTCTCATCACGAACTGGCCTGCCCACTTTTCACTTCTTCCCAGTGAATGGCATTGTGATTTATCTGGTCACCAAGCCAGCACAATGGCCTCCGTTATGACAATTAATAAACACTTCCTCAGCATAAATAAAGGACGATGGTTCCAAGGGTGAAAGAGCAACTCTGTCAAGGTTATGGACACCTATGGGCAACAGAGCTCTGCTGATGGTATTGGAGTCACATTTATACACATCAATAGTAATATTAAACCCTTTTTCCTATATCTCTATTTAAATATCAGATGAAAGTATGAATCATTAACCTTTGATTTCGAACCTATTATATATGAAAATCATCATAAATCGATCACATTAGTTTAAGTAGGTAATAAACGCATTTGTACTTATGTTTATCTTAAGTTGTCCCTTCTCCTTATCCTTGAATCATTACAAAACGCTTCTATATCTGTTTACGATTTATCACATGCATGGATTTCATTAAATGCTATAATTTTATTGATTGTATCATAAGTATGTATGTCTTTCCATGATGTATAATTGTTGTGCAGTACGCTGCCATTTTTTCCACAATATTCATATTGTATTTCTACAGATTTTTTGTTGATTGAACTTTTTTTCATGCATCTTATCTGTTGCCATTCCAAACTGAAACTGTGGATTCAAGAAAATTGCATACAGAATTGTGATTTTTTTACAGGAGAACAACAAGTATGGGGAAAATTCTATTCGCAGCATGACCACATTATTGCAATTAACAGCAAAGGTTCGTGAACGCGTATAATTCTTTAGACATGATGTGCTTGCATGGATTCTACCTTTTGCATCACTTTCAGTATTCGCTCAACCTACATCAGATTCAATAAAGGCCAGTCCCTACATGTCCTTCCATATTTTTTTGGAGGTAACACTTGAGGTAAAATAGCATAATTTTCTGATTTATTATGAATTTAGGAGAATTTCATGAAAATTCGTTGAGCATTGTTTATCATCATTCATTCCACATTTTTACCACTTCCCATTTTTTTTAGACATGTCTCATCTTTCAGTTTGGGGGAGTGTTGATTTCCTTCATTTCTTTCTTTTGACCATGTCAGTATTATTCTTTATCATCCATGGATATTCTTATTCATTTTCAACACCTCCCTTATTCCATGTTGTTTTACACTAAGCATAGATTTCAACAGATTGTCGCAACCACCTCTCTTTTTTTTCTGGCATCGCATGAGGACATGCTAATTCTTCAGTTTTGGGGGTGAATTGTTACACATGATGGATGTTTTCCACTTTCTTTTTCATTTAAGGCATACAATTTCATTTGTATATAGTGCATAAATTGTTTTGCATATATCTTTAAAACTATGAACTAAATTCTTGTGATTTCTGGATAATAAAGAGGAATCATTAAAATACACAAACCCAAATAATTTCACACTAAATTGGTTCATAAAATTTCGAAAATTATGCACTATCACCTACAACCATTTTGTTTATATCTCATGATCCGTGCATCAAAACGATCCGATTTTTTAGAAAATGATTAATGAGGGTTGTTGTTATTTATGTCACATTTTTCTGCAACTTCATATGCATATAGTTAAACATCAACTGTAAAATTTATTATGTCTCTTCATTATTTGAGGAAACATTCATTTGTTCCATCTATTTCATGAGTTGGGATGAACAATTTTCTTTGTTTGGTTAACACATGGGTTTTGTCTTTGGGTTGCATGAGAATATGCAATATATTCAGTTCTGGGTTGCATGAGGACATGCAATATATTCAGTTTGGGGGTGTGTTGGGTCGTGAATACAACCACTTTTTAACACTTATTTCATCCATTTTTACTCTTCTTTATCATATCATTTATTATAATTTATTATATAAATCCATTTTATAATGATTTATGCTCTTATGGATGAATATTATTTCTTCTCCTTTATTTTTTATAAATTGATGATTATTATGCATAATTTTATCAATGATGGTTTATTAATATATTTTTTAATATCACTCACCATTTTAGCCTCCAAGATATTTTCCAGATTGAAGATTTGATCTCCAAATCATCATCAAATATTCCAACTCAGAAATTCGCTGGAATAAGAAGTGACAGTTTTTTGGTTGCGATTCTGGGCAAATGAAGAAGAATCTGGAAAATCCGGAACATGGGTTTTGTCCAGAACGAGCCCAATTAACTTTATTAAAGAACGGTTTGCCCAAATTCGGCCTGTATTGAGAGAAACGCAGGGTTCTTTGAGCACGATTTTCTCAGATTTGTTGTTGCGGCTGTCCTCCAAATCTCAGCTGCAAAGCCAAATTCGCCTTGCTCTTGTTGAAAGATTGTTGGAAATATATTTTCTTGTTGATCAATTGGTTGGGAACAATTCAATATTTTTACTAGAGATCCTATTTACTATTTAATTTCTCCTCCTTCTGATTATAAAAGGAGAACATGTATTGTGTATTGGAGAACAATGAATGAAGGGATCATAGTTGTTGCTTTTGTGAATTGTAAACTTAATTCAAAGTTGTGTTATTGAAAGAACGATTCCATTGTAATGTTGCTCCAGCTTAATGATTAATTTAAGTTGTTGTTCCATTCGCATCAGCTGAAGTAGCTTAAGTAGTCCCTGCTGGTGGTTAAGGGCCCGACCCCTGGCAGTGTGAACTGCTCCTCTGTGTTATATTTCCAATTTCTGCAGCATGTGATCGATTTGCTATATGCATGTTACTGTGAGTTTATTTCATTAGTTGTTTATCATTTTACTGTCTTTATGTATTACGTGCTCTGTTTATGAGTTATTTCATTATCGTATGATCTGAATCTTATTTCTTACAGCGTGGGTTAATTGAGACAGCATATTGCCTTACTTAGAACATCCTTGGATTCGCGGAAGTGATATTGGTTCTATCTTAATTCATAATTCCGTGTTTAATAGTTTACTGTTTTATTATAATGGATTGCGTTTTCGTTCCTTCCCAATTTAACAAGAGTCTTAATCCTTAAATTACTTATCTTGTTATGCTTCGTTGTTCGGCATTTGATGTTCCATTCCATTTGCTGTTTCATTTAACTGTTGTTCATTTCAGAGTGCAGATACAAAGCTTCGCTATTCAGTTTTTTGTTCAATAGTATTTGCCGTTTAATAGATTTTTGTTGTTCAATTCCATTAGTTAATCTTTTCTGTTCAATTCTTCTAGTTTTAGTTTGTTATTCATTTACATTGTTGTTCGATTTCAATGTGTTGTTCAGTTTCAATTCATTAGTTTCCAGATTTTGTCCCTTTTAATTATTTTCATTAGCACGAAGATTGAGTTTGCTTTCGTTTCGATTGCTTTAAAGATCACCAACTGTAGAGGACACTGGTTATTGCTTCCAAGTTCCCAGATTGGTTATCTTGCATCGATTTCTAAGGGAAGGAGTTATTGCTACTGTATCCCTAATCGATGTTTTGTAGATTGGTTTAATTAAGATTTCAGAGCATTTGATTTTATGTTGTTGTAGTTAAATTTCTTTTTCAAGCATCCATTTACTCTTGTATTTTGAACAATGTACTACATATTGCAAGGCATTACTCTTGGATAAATTGCTGCCTCAGACAGAGTACACTCTTGAAATAAAAAGTCGCTCCCGGATTGATAATTAATGTGAGATAAATAGGTGTTAAAATAGGCACCTTTTATACCTCGACAGCATCTAATAAAAACAAGTTAAATAACATGTCAGAATAAATTTAAAGAAAACACTAATATTATCTCTATCATCTGGTGGCTCATCATTTGTGAAGAGGATGTTGGCACACCCTTGCCAATCCAAACCAGCATATGGACAGGGGACCAAAATGAATTCATGCTCATCAACACTGGCTAGCAACTCCAATGCATCATGTGATATCCTCGCGAAAAAGTTTGACTCGCCCCTCTTGGGCATCATCTGTCCCCATATCTGCATCCATACATGCAGTATCGGCCTACGAGGCTGCCGAACAAAATTAGGCCTCATCTATGGAAACCTCTCAAAAAATAAACAAAATAGATCTGAAGCAAAAGGGAAGTTCACCCTCCCTTATGCTTGAGCACGACATCTATCTAAAGTTGTACATAACTGCTGCAAAAAAATCGCAGACCACCTCACAAGTTGTGGTGCCTCTAATAAAGAATCAACATAAAATAAAAGTGGGAAACTAATGGATTGCCCATCACTGGTATGGTGTGAAATGGTCTAAATCGGTAGTGAGAGGCACTTCACCTCCTCTCCACCAAATGAAGCAATATGTAACTGACCAGCGAAGACCCCAAAATTTGCAGGAGATAATATATCGGCGCTAATGTATCTATGGGAGCACACTAACTGACTCCCTGTTCCATAGCCGACGGGGACCTCTGGGAACAAGGGAAAATCCTGCCCTCTCCTCGATATGCCAATAATAAATAGATTTCCTCCTCAGTGGGTGCATACCACTGGTTAGGACCAACCCGGAAATCCTGTCAGTGGGCATTCCACTTGAAGATAAGTTGTTGCAATAGCCCACCATGGCCCTTCAGGGATGTAGCCTCCTCATATAACTTGAGGAGGAATACCTCCATTAGGAGCTCCTAGGTGGCTGCTGTAATAGGGTGAGGGTATATATATATATATATATATATATATATATATATATATATATATATATATATATATTTAAAAAAAAAAAAAACAGTCTATGCGCCTAAAAAAACAAGGATGCATCAGTACCGGTGCATCTATTTTTATTGCGCACCGACTGCGATGCGCTTGGAAATTTTCAACGCACCGTGCATCATGACCTGTACTTTCTCAAGCAATACATTGACTAAACTATCAATCCCAAGGCAGATAATTCCGTCAACGCACCGCCAAACACCAGTTAATGGTCAACAGTGCAGTCGTTTAACTGATTGCACCATTGACTATGTACAAATTCGGGAAGGTGGTGCGCTGACCAAACTACTCGCCCCGAGGCAGATAGTTTAGTTAGTGCACCGCCCTCCTGGCATCATTACATGGTCAACAGTGCGGTGGTATAACCGACCACACCATTGACTATGTACCAGTATGGGGAGGGCGGTGCGCTGACCAAACTATTCGCCCCAGGGCATATAGTTTAGGCAGCGCACCGCCTCCTGACATCACTACATGGTCAACGGTGCAGTCATTTGTGCTCCGAGGCGGATATTTTGGTCAGCGCACCGCCCTCCCGAACTTGGACATGGTCAACGGTGCGGTCATTTACATTACCGCACCGTTGACCATGTCCAAGTTCGGGAGGGCGGTGCGCTGACCAAAATATCCACCCTAGAGTGCATATTTTGGTCAACGCACCACCTTCCCGAACTTGGACATGGTCAACAGTGCAGTCGGGTAATCGACCACACCGCAATTTATGTAATTTTAAAAAAGCACGATGCCTCGTTTCAATACATCACCGGAACCGGTGCGGATACCGTTCGCACCAATCACGGTGCGGCCTGTAAATTTATAGGCAGCACCGCGAACCGATGCGAGCCGAATAGTTCAAGTGCATCGCGTGAGAAAAAAAAATAATGGCGAATTTTAAGTTATTTTACAAAACTAATCCACTAAAAATTTTAATTATGGATAAGCAAGTAAAGTACATGTACATTTGGGCGTCGATGAGGCATATTTGTGTTAGAATTTGAAAAAATAAATTTGCCCACCGTTTTGCAAAATTCGAAATGGAGATGGTGGGAAATGGACGGCAGCAGTGCGTGAAATGGGAGCACCAATGGCAAGGCGCCTCACACAAGTTAAATTAGCACCGGTGCTTGAGAGCTCTGGAGCACTGAAAAGTGAAAAATGCGGATTTTTTTTCATAATTTTTTTTTATTTAACATTGTTCTGGTGCGCGGGTTTTTGAGGCACATCGGGTGGCTTCTTCCAACTGCACCGAGTTGTTTCAGTTTTGACGTGGGTTTTTAGGATGCACCAAGGCTAAATCTGTGTAGAGAAATAGTGCACTACAATAATTAGACACATCATGCGGGTTTCTATGGAGAGCACTGTGTCTCGGTGTGCCAATTTTCAGTACACATCAGTGGTTTTCTAGTGGAACACACCAGTGCGATGTAGGATGAGAAACGCAATGGACAAAAAACATCCGAAAAAACCTCCACCCACCAACCTCCTCTAGTAACCTCCGCTACAAATGGATATCTGGGCTATTTTTATAAGGGGTTCCTCAAAAACATCCGCTAGAGGATCTTTTCCTTGCAGTGAATATAGAAGGATATATTAAAAAGAAAAAGGTAACAATATTAATTGATTTAGGAAGTACCTACAATTTCATCAATTACAAATTAGCGAAATTTCTTAATTTCTTTGTATATCCAACACTATGCTTTCAAGTAATGATTGTAGATGGAGAACCCATAAAGTCTTCAGGGAACTGACATAGTATTAAGTTGAATATAGAAAAGTATTTTTTTCATAGTCCCATGATTGCAATCCAATTTGGTGGTGTTGATGTTGCATTAGAGGTCCATTGGTTACAATCATTGGGAATAATGGCCCTTAATTTTCAAGATATTCTCATAACATTTTTCTTCAAAATACCAGGAAATTGAGCTTAGAGGTATCCAAAGGAAACCCAATAAAGTGATAATTTATAATAGCATGACATATTTTCTAAAAAGGGGATCGTAAGTTGTAATTGCGCAATTATGTTCATTAGATGTTCAAACATCTATATCCTTTGCTCAATCGGATCTCCAAAAAGTTATCAACGATGATTCTAAGGTAATTGGAGATATCATGATCATGTTATTCATTTCCAACTTGGAAGTGTACCACCTAACAATAGGCCTTATAAGTATCTATGACAGAAGAGTGATATTAAGTGTATCATTCAAGAAATGTAAGAGGTTTTCATGATTCAACCTAGCCAAAATGCTTTCTCTTCACCAGTGGTGATGGTTACCAAAAAGGTTGGTTCATGGTGTATATGTTGAGATTACATAAAGCTCAACGAAATGGCAATTAAAGATAAGTTTCTTATTCATGTGTTTAATGATTTTTAGATACATTACTTGTAACAATTTTCTTTAGTAAGTTGGATCTACATTATAGATATCATTGAATCATAATGAGGTAAGAAGACATTCCCAAAACAACCTTTAGAACACACGAAGGTCATTATGAGTTTTTGGTTATGCCATTTGGACATACAAATGCACCTTCAACATTTCAAAGCTTGATGAATTCTACTTTCAAACTCTTCCTAAGAAAAATTGTGCTAGTATTTTTTTGATAACATACTAATCTATAACAAATATTGGGAAGAGAAGGTACAACATGTTGACAAGGTCTTAACATTATTGGAAGAGAAACAACTATATGTAATTCCTTCCAAGTGTGCCTTTGCAGTTCAAGAAGTGAAATATTTGGGTCATAATATATCACATGAGGGTGTCAAGGAGGATCATAACAAAATAAAATCTATGAGGGAATGGTAAATACCTAATACCTTGATGAAACTTATAGGTTTCCTGGGATTAACAGGATAATACCATGAGTTCGTCAAGAATTATGGTCAAATAGCAGAACCTATAACAAGCAACTAGGGATCATTTTTTTTACTAAAGAAGCAACTAAATCTTTTAAATAACTTAAAGAGGCTATGTGTACAACTCTTGCCTTTGCAACACCTGACTTCACAAAAACCTTCATTGTGGAGTGTGATGCCTCACACCATGGCATTGGTGCAGCTTTGATGCAAGAATGGATGCCCTTTGCCTTAGAAAATGGAAAACTTGAAGGAAAGAATGAACTTAAACCCATCTATGAAAAATAAATGTTGGTCATACTACATGTAGTTAATAAATGACATTCATACCTAATAGGAAGACACTTCAAAGTAAAAAAATATCATGATAGTTGGAAGTACTTCTTGGAGCAAAGACTATCTTCAGAAGAGAAACAAAATTAGGACACAAATATATTGGGTTATGAATTTAAAATTATAAATAGAAAGGGACAACAAAATATTGTGGCAAATGCACTCTCAAGGAAAGAGGAAGACACAAAGGGTTTACTATGTGTTGTTTCCATTCCACAATCTAACTAGGTGAAAGAAGCAAGGGTAAAATGGAAGCAAGAAGTGAAAATATGAAGTTGCGTTACACTTTTTGCCCTTTTTTGAGAAAAAAATATCTATTTTAGAAGTTCTTAAACTTTTTGCAAGCCAAGACAATTTTTCTATTTAGAATTTCATTTTACGATAAAAATAAAACTTATCAGAAATTTTATTAGCTTTCTATTACTTATTTTTTGGAATTTTTTTATTCACATTTGATGTGTCAGCTTAACAATTCTTTAAATGTGTGTTCTTTAACAATCAAGGGATTCATAAAAAGTAATGTTGAGAAGTGTTGGTGTATTCTTTGAAAAATTGGTGTTTTTGAGAGAAAAAAATGCTTTACAACAATCTAAAAAGATTCTACTTCGGTATCATTATATTTACGAAACTAACTGATGCATATCATAATTACTAGAATTTTTTGAACTAAACCAATATGAAAAAAATGCATGTTTTAAAAAAAATTCGGTCCATGTGAAGTTTCTCAACATATTAGTTATAAACTAAAAATATAAAAACTACCCAGTACAGACAACGGACCAATGTAATGAACCACAAATTTTTCAATTTTTTTTATAGTGTATTTTTGGGAGACACTGAATTTTTATTTCACTGAATCATAATGACCTTCAGAAATTTTTTGCACCCATTTTATTACAAAATCAATTAAAATTAATAAATATCTATGGAATTCCATAAAAATTATATCACTTGAAAGTAGATTGAATTCTACAAATGCTAGTCTTGGTTCCGAAATTTAATTCATAAAATTTGATGGAGTTTAACCGTTCCAAATTTAAAGAAATGTGTTCAAAGTCGAGCTGCAATGTAGCTGCAGATGTTTTAGTTTGATCGAACTTTTGTAGCAGTTCAGATGAACTTTTAAACTGCTCTGTCCCGCTAGTTTTAATGACAAAAAAAGTTCGCCCGAACTTTTTATCGCAAATTCCATCAGCCGGAAAAAATTCAATAAAGCCCTTACAAAAAAATAGATTTCGCAACTCTATAAATAGCCAAAAATAAAATCATTATTTTCACACATTTCCTCATTTGGGCTGAATTTGCAAAGGAAATTTTTTGGGCTAAATTTGCAAAGGAAAATTTTTGGGCTAGATTTTCAAAGGTTTTTTGGGCTTAATTTTCAAAGGACATTTTTTGGGGGTATTTTTTAAAGAGAAATTTTTTTAGAGTAAGTGTTTTAAGTTGAAATAAATCTTTTATATTGATTTTTTAAAGTGAGTTTTCTTGCAGGACTTTGAAGGAAATATTTAGAGCTTCATTTTTAAAAGACTTTTTTTTGGCAGAATTTTTAAAGAGGCTCTTTTTTAAAATAAGTGTTTTGGGTTGAAGTATGTCTTTTGTGCAAAAATTTTAGAGTTTTTTTTTAATTAAATCTTTTGTGATGATTTTTTAAAGTGAGTTTTTGTCTAAATTTTGATAGTGAGTTTTTCTTGTTGGATTTTGAAAGAAATTGTTTGAACTTCATACTAAATTATCATGGGAAATCAAAGAAATTGCAAGATAAAATATGATCAAACAATAAACCCTGAGGCTCATAAAGAATACAGGAGAGAATATCGCAAAAAAAGGAGAGAAGAACGCTCAAATATTGAAAGAGAAAATCAACCTCAAGTAGAATTTGAAGCAGTTATGCAAATGTAAATATTATAAATGATATTTAAAATTTAACTAGTGTATTGTGAAACTTAATTTTTATTTGATGAACTAATTTGAAAAATATTTTGCAATTTAAATAGAGAGAGATATTCCTCATAACATTGATGATAGATAGAAAATTTTGAAAGAGAAAGTGAAAAAGATATTGAACCAATGATTGAAGATGTTGAAAATGTTGAAAGAAATTCAAGTGAAGAAATTGAATCACCAGGTATGTATATATGTTGAATGTGTATTATTAAAATTATACATATTTATTAATTTAATTATTTATTGAATATTTAAACTCATTTTGTACATTTAATTCTCATATGTGCAGATGAAATCAATATCGATGATGAGATGTTAGAAAATGTTGACACTAACACATATAGAGATAAAAAATCTCACCGTGTTATACGATATCGTGTTAAGCGCATTATTGATATGTCCTTCAAAGATGGAAATGTGGCAGTTGAAACCCAAATTTTGAGAAGTCTCTTAACATCAAAGAAGTTAAAAGAAGCTATGACTATATTGGGTATTCGAAAATCAAATTAAAAAAATGAAGGAAAATGTGATACAAAATATAAATAGTTCTCTAAAGGCAATTGGAAGATCTATAGAGAAAAGTGATTTATATGCACATAGAGAAATACAAATGGCAGTGGTTTCATCAAGTACTAAAGATAATCGTTTGGTAAAATCTATGACACAAGCATCAGAGACCTAATGAAAAACATTGCACAAACATCAAAAATTTCGATTGAAAATAGATGTAAATAATGAACTCGCTTGTTGGACAATTATTTGTAGGAAACCATACAAAGATAGACTTGGAGAAGATGTTTAAAAAATTATATATGAAAATTGGATGATAAATTCTCGTGTTTCACCAAAAGCAAGGGATGTGATGCGACGAAGAATATCATGAAATCAATATGAAGAACATGCAAAACATATCTTGGACACCAGTTAGATAGAGTTCTTCAACAAGCTCATAGAAGAGAATCGTGAAATTAATGTCTCAGCCAGTGCTTTTGTGCAACAAAAACCAAGGTATGTTAAACCTATCACTATACGGGACACTTGTTGTTGTCGTTATCCTGTGGAATTTCAATTATTTTATGACAAATTCCTTAATTTTGGTAAAACATTTTGGAAAAATTCACCTCCTCCTTCCATTATCCATTATTTCATATCCCAAATTCTATGTGCAAGAGAAAGCCATGAATTATTTTACCAAAAAAAATGTGTTGGTGGTAAAAAATGTGATCATTGTGGAAATTTTAATTTATTTCACATCAAATATCATATTGATATAAATGATCAATCATTGTCTAACATAAAAGTGAAATGGAAGAGATATGAACATATTTATACATCAATTGGTTCAAATAGCACTAGAAGTGCTAAAAGGATTGATTTACAATAAGAAGAAATTTTTGTGATATAGTTTTTGAGAAAGTTTGAGGTAGAAATTTATAAATACACCAAGAATTCCCATAGAGATCGATGGCGGGGCTTGAAATTCAAAAAATCCCGTGAATTTTTTCCACCAGGGACCATTTTTTCAATAGTTGATTTTGCATAGAATTACACATTTGTTCCACAAAATGAAATACAAAGTGAATACTATCATTCTAACCAAGTCTCTATGCTTGTCCATATTCTGTATAGACACATTGAACAAAATGTTGATCATATAGAAAGCACCTATGAAAATCGACATGTTATTAAAGAATATCACTTTTATATCAGTGATGTCTGTACACATGATACACATTTTGTACAATATTGTTTTGATAATATTTATGACTCATTGAAAGGTCGTGGAATAAAATTCAATGAACATTGGATATGGTCAGATGGATGTGCAATTCAATTCAAATCTTCACGATCATTCTTTTGGTTGTGTTGTCTTCAAATGAAAACATGCATTAAACATTGTTGGAATTTCTTTGAGACTGGTCATGTAAAAGGAGAACGTGATGGTGCAAGGGCATGTATAAAACAAGCACTTCGAAGATATCAAATGGGTCACTCTGCACATTGACTTGTCTCAACTGAACAAGTTGTTCAATGGTGCATCGATGCACTAAGCCATGAAATTAACTGGTCAAGGGAAATACGAAGGTACATGTACATATATACAAATTAACTTGCATATATATATAGAACTTTAATATACATGATCTATTTTTTTTTCTAATTTTAAACATTATTTATCACAATTATTATCTTTGATTGTATTTTCAATAACATATTTATATTCTTGTTTGAATCTTCCATATAGGTTTTTTTGGCATCTTGGGGTCCAAGATGTAGATAGATCGATTGTAAATGGCGTTGAAACAATAAAAGGGAATTAAAAATTGCATTCAATTAAAACAAAGGAGTACCAAAATGTATTTGCATTTAATAAAAGAAAATATTCTTGCTTTTGTCATGTTTGCATAGATGACACAGAATCCAATGATGTTTGTGAAAACAATATGTATGTAAAAGATTGGCAACATACAAAACTATATACAAAGGGGAAAATTTTTGTTGCAAACTTTGAAGAGATGTAATCAGAGGAGACTATAGTATCATCTGAAGGTGATCGAGTTTTTTATCTTGTTAGAGATGGTAACATTTCAATTGTTTTCAAATGATAGAGATCTAGAAATAGATAATAAAATTAAGTATACATGTTAATTTTAAAGTTAATTTTTCATGTTAATTATGATCTAAATTTATGTACTTGTTTTATTGTGCAAGAGATGTTTTTGTTGTAGTTGCACCTGCTAACAACGTAGAAAATGTCAAGTATTATTTGATGCGTTGCACTAAATGAAAGATTAAATTATTGGAAAACTATTATGATAACGGATTTATATATGACAGAGGGTCTATTATACTGAAAGGTTATTCTTTCTATCAAACTCATCAAAGTCAAAATATTGTTTACTTTCACGACTGAACCTGATGTCATAAGTTGTCAATATAGCCACTTGGTGTGTGCAGCGCGCATAAAGTTGATAGAAGTTCAATCCAAGAAAAAATTGAAAGTTAAGAAATGGAAAATGTCTAAAGCTAAACAGGAAAGGATCATTGAGGATGGCATTCCACTATAATTTTTTTGATAGAACTGCCCAACAATTTCTTCTCCTTGGATTCATCTTTAAGAACTTACAGAACTCAAGTACAAATTGTTAGCCTTTTTTTTGTGCATTCTTAAGTTGTACATTCTTATATGTATATTGTATTTTATGTACAAGTGTATTGCAGATTTGATTATATTGATAAATTTTGTTTGCACATGCACACAACAAGTAATTTATACATGTACATTCTCTGGTCTTAAACAATTTCATACATTCTCTGGTATTAGCTAGTTAATTTTATGTCATTATTGCAAAATGTATGTATCTATCATATTTGATATAATGAAAAATTTAAGTTATGATCTTGTTTTAGACATCTAAAGAAAATTATAATATTCGTTCAAATGCAAAATGTGTACCATGTGTTGTAATTTCTAGTTTTATTATATTAAAGTTTACTATCAATTCACATCTATGTACATTAATGAAAAATGTTGTATACCATATTTGTTAATACAATTTTAAAATTTTATGATTGTTTGACACATCTATGTACATATAGAATTTTGTGATTGTTTTTAGATGTACGCTATATATGTATTGTATATTAACATTATAAGAATGATTTCAAATGCAAAATGTATGAATTAAATGCAAACTTTCTTTCATTGCTATGTATTCATGAACTTAAATATATATGTATTTAACCTTTAAAAGCATCAAACCACACTCACACCATGAAAATTGTACATGGTCATGTTTTATAACTTATATGGTTATGCACATGTTCATTTACAACTTCAAATTGAAATTTAACTATCACCTTTAATAGACATTTGTACACATAATAATATAACATTCACACATTCTTCAAATTCATAACATGTACCACAGGTATTTTGTAATTTACAATTTCAATCTATATTCATTTTAAATAACAAGTAACAAAACATCTTGAGCTTTAAAAACAAAACATTTAAAATCTAAGATTGAATCTAAGTTAACATTATAACAACATGTGATCATGTATGCAAAATGTAACAACTAAGTGAAAATGTACTTCAATCATTGTTACATATTCATGAACTTAATTATGTAAAACCATCTATGATTGTTTTAAATGACACATGATCATTTGCAAAATGTACCTAAATATCACTTTTAATAAATGTATGTCCTAATTATATAACATTCATACATGTTCAAATGCATTTATCATGTACCACATGTGTTTTGTAATTTGCAATTTCAATATAGATTCATTTTAAATAACAAATGACAAAACAACTTGAGCTTTAAAAACAAAACATTTAATCTAAGATTGAATCTAAGTTGAAATTATAACAACATGTCATCATGTATGAAAAATGTAACAACTAAATGCAAATGTAAGTTTCAATCATCGTTACATATATTCATGAATTTAAATATGTAAAACCATCTATCATTGTTTTAAATGACACATGATCATGCAAAATGTACCTAAATATCATCTTTAATAGACATCCTAATTATATAACATTCACACATGTTCAAATGCATAACATGTACCACATGTGTTTTGTAATTTTCAGTTTCAATCTAGATTCATTTTAAATAGCAAATGACAAAATAACTTGAGCTTTAAAAACAAAACATTTAATCTAAGTTTGAATCTAAATTAACATTATAACATGTCATCATGTATGAAAAATGTAACAAGTAAATGCAAATGTACTTCAATCGTTGTTATATATTCATGAACTTAAATATGTAAAACCATTTATGATTGTTTTAAATGACACATGATCATGTGCAAAATGTACCTAAATATCATTTTTAATTCTAACATGTCCTAATTATATAACATGCATACATGTTCAAATGCATTTAACATGTACCACATGTATTTTGTAATTTGCAATTTCAATCTAGATTCATTTTAAATAACAAATGACAAAACAACTTGAGCTTTAAAAACAAAACATTTAATCTAAGATTGAATCTAAGTTAACATTATAACATGCCATCATGTATGCAAAATGTAACAACTAAATGCAAATGTACTTCAATCATATATTCATGAACTAAATATGTAAAACCATCTATGATTATTTTAAATGACACGTGATCATGCAAAATGTACCTAAATATCACATTTAATAGACATTTACACCTAGTTATATAGCATTCACACATGTTCAAATGCATAACATGTACCATATGTGTTTTGTAATTTGCAATTTCAATCTAGATTCATTTTAAATAACAAGTGACAAAACAACAAGTTTTAAAAACAAACATAATCTAAGATCATCTAAATTAACATTATATAACAACATGTGATCACATTCCAAATGTAATAACTATCCAAAATTTAAAATCATTCAATAAAAGTAAATGTGGTTCAACTATCCAAAATGTAAAATATGTCCAAATATTATATCATTCAATAAAAGTAAATATAACAATGTATCAAGTGTTACAAGTATCAAGTTATATAGAAAAGTAAATATGACACATGTTTAAGTTATAAAAATACTAGATCAAATAAAATGTTGTGTGCATCAATAAAATAGAAAATTTGGCTTCAATTTATTTTTCAGCAGCCTCCTTGTGCTATCATCTGAAGAATGGGGAACCTACACAACGTGTAATTGCATATATATACACATGTATAAGAAATTTATGTACATGTATTAAAATTAAAATTTATTGTTTTAAAATTGAATGAGAATGTAAAACATCGTAGAAAAACAAAATCATTCAATACCTCATGTAGTTCCCCCTCTATTGTCTCGTGTTGGCCCTAATTGCATATATATATATATATATATTACATGCATTAAAATTAAATTTAATGTTTTAAAATTGAATGAGTATGTAGAACTTCAATAAAAAAACAAAAAGAAAAAAAAATTCATGCAATACATCATGTAGTTCCCCCTCCATTGTCCTGTGTTGGCCCTAATTGCATATACATATATTTACAAACATGTATAATAAATTTATATTACATGTATTAAAATTAAAATTTGATATTTTAAAATTGAATGAGAATGTAGAACTTCAATAAATAAATAAAATTTTAAAAAATAAAATAAAATAAAATAAATAAATAAATAAAAATTCCATGCAATACCTCATGGAGTTCCCCCTCCATTTTCGTGTGTTCGCCCTGCATCAATGCATCCTCCAGGATAAACTGTACAAAATATATATATATATATATATATATATTAAAAAATTTCAAATGAAAATGCATAAACTAATGCAATAATATTTAAAAAAATGTTAGACAATTTTTTCTTCAAATTGTTTGGATGTTCCTATCTCCATCATACACTCCATCACTAAAGTCCTTGGAGAAGGGAAATCGTCCCCACAAACCTAAAATTCAAAAAATTTAAATCTGTAAAATAACTCAAGATCTAGATCTCATTTTTTAATGAAACTTTCACTTCAACTTATAACTTGAAACATAAGTGAAAATTTGAATACTTGTGATGGTGGGTTATTTGGCACATCTCCTAATAGGGAAGAAGAGGGTGGCTCCATTGCGAAAACATCGAACAGAATCAGACTCTGTTAACATTTAATTATATACATGCGTACACAATTATTTCTTTTAAAAATAAGTCATCATGATACTGATATAATAATAGAATAATAATTATACATCAACATCATGAACTCTTCAAAAAAACTAACATTTCCCAAAATATCATCTTGATTGCCAGAACCTGAACCTTGGACCGTGATATTATCAAAATTTTCATTCAACAAGCATGTTAACTGCAAATGGTGAAGATATGATACATTTTTGTTCGATTAACACATGCAAATAAACATGTATATGTAAATTACAAATTACATTAAAATATTCACCCTAACCATTAACACATATCGATCTCACACCCTCTTTCTCGTGAAGAATTAATTCCTTCCAACTATTGTGACAATGCTTTGCATATGTTCTAAGCTCTTTAATGCTCATGTTTTCTATCTCATCAACTGTACTATATAAAAAATTAGCACGTGAATTATCTCGTGCTCTTTGTCGATTCAGACCAATATCAATTCCACCAAGTCCAGTCTGAACATTGTCTATGATGGCATCCCTTGCTTCTCGACTAATTTGAGAAGTGGAATCCATCTCTGACCGCAAATTTTCCACACGAGGAGGTCATCTTACCAATGGTGGCTCAGGGTGAGGAAACTCAGCATCACGCTTAGTGCCCATGCGGTCACATTATCAACCTCTCCCAGGACCAAAAAATTCAGAAGGAATGTCATTATAACTGGATTTCATTCCCAAAAATAATTCTGCATAAAATAATTTTGTAAAATAAACAAGAACCTCACCATTCCATGGTAGTCTTCCATAGGCTGCAAGGTTCCTATCATACAAATGGCAGGCTATATTAGGATGCTTAAAATATTGCACCTTTAGTGTATTTCTTTTCTGCCCTTCTTTGAAATTAAACATAGATTTTTCCATTTCTTTTGTAAATATGTTTTTAATATCATCCCATATATCAAGACCCATTATCGTTTCCTTTCTTTTCCTCATCACTTCTACAAAAGTATCAGTAGTTGGCCCAAGATTTTTGTAAACATCTACAAGTGTGCTTAAAGAAAGCGTAACTATTTGTAAGCTTCTCGACTCTCTGTAAGGAGTTTCAAAGACACGAGATATTTCTTCAATTTTGAGTAAAGATGTTCACACCTTTGTAATGTGCATTGTTAGAAGTTTGTTTCCCAAGGTAAATAATCGAGAATTTCAAAAGGATAAGTCGTGGTGGTGTACAACCTTCTTCTTGAATTACGCGATCTGGCCTATGTTTTCTTCGAGCAACATTTTCACCTTCTACATCAATATATAAAATTATGTATAAATAACAAAACATGTGAACAAATTTGTACAAATTTGATTTTTAACCATAAAAAAATTATATAAATAATTTAACAAATTAATAATTGAATGACAATAATATTCAGATTGATGGCCACCTCAAGATGGCTGAGCAACATCATGCCCACCCAGAGATGGTTGAGAACCAGCATGACCACCCATTTATTGGCAACCACCCATTGGTTAAGAACCAACATGACCACCCATTGATTGGCCACCAGGGGAATTTGTACCACCACCACCACTCTCACGCAAAAAGAGGGAAGCTTCATAAAAATATATGAATTTTTAATCAATTCAAATATATATACATATGATTGAGTAGATTGCGTGAACCATACCACAATTGCGTGAACCATGGCCAGGCTCTATTGATTGAGTAGATACTTTTTTCCTCCGAACTCCTAAAAAATGAAATTTATTAAAAATTTATTTAACTCACAAAATTGATAAAAAAAAATCAATTCCATATGTATACATGTATGTATGGAGATAATATTATATATTCAAATGTCATTTAAAAACTTCCACATTTAATATAAATACCATGAACACAATGGAGATCCCCCGATCCATGATCCCCCTCTCTTGTAGAGGCATGGGACTCTATTGATGTTTGCCTCGAAGAATCACATGGCAAATGATCATTCTCCATGATATATATATGGATAACTACATATACATATATACACATGATGTTTAAAGCCTCGAAGAATCATGTGGAAAATGATCATCCATTATATATATGGATATATCTACAAATACATAAATACATGATGTTTAAAAAGTTAGCTCATGAATTTACAATTATTTTTAAAATTACAATTTAAATAAATAAATAAATAAAAATAAAAAATAAAAAATAAAAAAATTGATGTAATTTACACAAATGTTGGAGCACAACTTGAACACAAATGATGTAAAACACAAAACTTTCAAAGCACAAATTAATGTGTAAAACTCACTTTATTTAAACAAAAAATTGTTGAAGTCCTACGCATTTTGAAAATTAAATACAAAATTTTCTAAAACATTAAGTTCACCAAGTTTTGCTTACATAGTGGGTGCACATTTTTAAAATTAAATACAAAATTTTCTAAAACATGAAGTTCACCAAGTTGTGCTTACATGGTGGGAGCGCACTTGGTATATAATTGAAAAAAACACATGATCATTAAAAATGACACATTTATAACTAAAAAACACACACATATAAAAGATATCTTACAATGTCCATCAATAAATTTTGATGGAGAGCGTCTCAACACTAATTCATATTTGACAAATGAATCTTGAATTGGTATTTCCCCATACAATAGATCACCAAACATCTTATTAACATTTGCACAATGTCTTATACTAAATGATTGAAATTGTCTACTATATTGTTTGCATTTACATACAGTTGTTTTAGTCTCTCCTTCTTAACTTGGTACACACCTTTCATCTGGTTGCACACAAGTTCAAAATTGGTGAAAACTACAATTCCATTTGATCCATACTCCCTAATTCTTTCCAAACCTTCTATCAATGCAATATAATATGCTTCATTGTTTGTTTTTCTTCCAGGTATATTCATTTTCCTTTGGAGGACTTTTTTAGTCGCAATATTGCATAGCACATATGTAATCAATGTTTTCCCTGGATTGGGATAACAAGAAACATCTATGCATAATGTCCAATATTCAACCATGTTTAGTGGGATTTTTGATCCCTGAAAAAAAAAAAAAAATATATATATATATATATATATATATATATATATATATATATATATTAAATGAACATTTATTGCAAATTTCTTAGAGTTTATGGGAGAAATGACATGTACATGGTTTCCAAAAACACTAGGACAGTCCCTGCATTTAGGGAAAAGTTTTAGTAGGTAGCTGAATTTTTCAATTCCAAGCACAATCAATCGACCCTGTAAAGTGAAGGTTATCGATTCAGTGGTTGGTAGAATTTTCATTACAATGTGATATCAATTTTTCAACCAATGAAATGTTAACAGTATTCAAACTTTTTTAGAGTCAAAAAATTATATAGACTCTAAGTTGATATATAATGACGTAGGAATGGAATTTAGAAAAAAATATTTAACTTCAAGAAAACATATTTCCATTTTCCATTGATCAACAAAGGGGCATTAGTTGATCAGGTAGCATTAGATATATTGATGGAAACATGTAACATTAGATATATTGATGGAAATTGTATAGGTATGAATTGTTCATGCCAATATAACATGTGAGTTAAAAGGAATTGGGTAATAATTCCTTGAGTTATGCTTCAATGTCCCAATTGATATGTATGCGATGACATCTGAATGCATGTATGTGAATTGATACCTAGGTAGGGGTATGGTAAAGGAAGGAAGCCTAGGACATTTCAAAATTGTGAAAAAATATTTTTTATGCATTCATATGATAATATGTCATGTTGAGTTTGTTAAGAGAAGGAAGAATTTCCCAAGGGACTATTCAGTAGTGAAAGGAAGGGCTCTTTAGGGATTTTTAAGTAGTGAAGGGAGGGTAATTTCCTCATGTGTGGTGATTGAAGAAGAAGGTGTCCAGATGTGTTGAAGATTTGAGTGAATTTTGAAGTTGGTCAAGGAGGATGGTATGACATGGGATATATTGTAATTATTATAGATGTGTTGAAGAGATGAGTGAATTTTTAAGTTGGTCAAGGAGGATGGTATGACATGGGATATAATGTAATTATTATAGCATATGTAAGTCTAGATGCCTGGAGGATATGTAAAATTTATAGGAAGTGAAGATGATGAAGAGAATGATACAGAGTTAGCTAGGATACATATATCAAGATGGATGATTATGGAATGCAGCATGGGATGATATTCAATGGTGTGCAAAGGTGTAGTGAGTGAGTGTGGTGAATGTGAAAGAAGTATGAATGTGCATGAAGTATACTATGCAGATGTGAAAAGTTTGATTGTGTATAAATGATTATCAGCGCATATGTTTGAATGCATTATGTGAATGCTTTTCTATTATAGTAATGCATATATAGTTAATAAAACTTCATTCTATTAATGCATATATAGTTAATGAAATTTCATTGTATTTAATATGTTTATATCTTAAAATAATGGAACGATTGGTATGTCATATTTCTAAGATCATTTCAAAAGCTGTTGGAAATATGGCAATGAAATTTTGTATGCTTGAATACTCACAGTTGTTTGGCTGAATGAAAATTCTATCAGGGAGGACAAATTGCATGTAGAAATTGATTGGATATGTAATCCCATCCCATAATGAATATTGGTTGCTGCTACATACAAGAACCAAGCATTATGATAATAATCTCATATTTGTTCAACCTGGTTTCTAAATTCTCATAGTTGTTCAATCTAGTTTCTAAATTATATAGATTCGAATTTCTGATTTCAATTTTTTATTTGAACAACTCGTGGTGACTTTATGTTTATGCTACAGGTGAGATGATGGATCTGTAAAGTATGGACAGATGATGGTTGTTGTAAACTAGGAAACACGAGAAGAATGATATTATGATGACATTAGAACCCTGTGATATTCCTTGATTTCAATGAGCTATTAGTGACTAGAAGCTGTTAGTGGGATGACTTGGCAATAAGACTCTATAGGTGCCTGCACTTCATGAAAGGGTGAATAGCATGACTTTCTCTTCTTGGGAGAGCAATAGGATTTAAAAGGAGGAAAAAAACACTCTTTTGTAAAGGTATTTTTATGTAGATTTTAAAATAATTTAGGAATCTCATAAATATTTAAAAAATTTAACTATTTATTTAACTTCACTTGTAAATCAAAAATTTTAAATATTCTATAATTTAGAATAAAATTACATAAAATACTAAACAATTGCCAAAATTCTAAAGTAAATATATAAGAATATGTGTGGTTGGGATAACAGTAAATATATAAGAATATATGTGATTAGGAAAATAGTGCAACGATAATTAAAGTAAATATATAAGAATATGTGTGATTGGGAAAACAGTGCAATGATAATTAAAGTAAATATATAAGAATATGTGTGATTGGGAAAACAGTGCAATGATAATTAAAGTCAATATATAAGAATATGTGTGATTGGGAAAATAGTGCAACGATAATTACAGTAGCAAGGCAAAGCTTCACTGCAACTCGTGACTGTAATGGTTGTACAACTTATCTTTATATAGAAACTTCAATCTATGCTAATTACATTAACAAGGCAAAGCTTCACTGCAACTCAATGTTGTAATGGCTATACAACTGATCTTTATATAGAAACTTCAATATGTGCACTAGTGGCTTTGTACATGTGCAAATTTGAATAGAAAAATAGCTTAGCTTTCTCTCTCAGTATGGGTATCAGCTTGGGTCAGTTAGCAATTAATAACATTTTTCCTCTAGGGATTCAATCAATGTATGAAATATCACTTATACACCTCTATTATATCATGTGATTGGTAAATTAGCAGTCCAAAGTTTGGATCAAGACCAAGTCAAAGCTTCACTACAACTCATGACTATAATGGCTATACAAATGATATTTATATAGAAACTTCAATCTGTGAACTAGTGGCTTGGTACATGTGCAAATTTGAATAGAAAAATAACTTAGATTTCTCTCTCAGTATGGTTATCATATTGGGTCAGATAGAAATTAATAACATTTGTCCTCATATACTGACCACTATGATTGGTTCGTTTGACGTCCCCATCCACAATAAAACTTCATATATATGTAAATGCAGGAACTAGACACGTGACCATTACCACAATAAAACTTCATATATATATGTAAATGTAGGAACCGGACACGTGGTCATTACTTTCGATGAAATAAACATGCTTCTAAGAGAAAGTGGGGGTGGGTGGGATATGGAATATTCTCCATGAATCTTGTCCTCGTGTTTAAAGATTTTACCATTGAAATCCTTTATGCGCACAAATAGAGATCATTTTTTCCTGAATACAGTTAGAGGATTAAAATTTGAAACTATTCATGATTAAACCCCAAGTAGGAGTGAAGGAATCCTAGATTAATTTAACTAGAGGCCAATTATTTGGATATATATGTTATCAGCTTCCAGAAAAAATGTTTCTAGCATAGAATATGGTTTGGAAGCCAAGAGTGGGATGTTTTAATCTACAAAACTTCTATGGTTTGGAGGCCAAGAGTGGGATGCTTTAATCTACTAAATGCTCAACCGAAATGAGGTTGAGCTAAAATTGTGAGTAGCACCAATGTTGAGGCTGAGCTAATATTAAAATATGTGAAGTAGGACTACAATAAAGTTCACCTAAAATTTACAGGTTTCAATCCTAAATATTAAATTTGAATGATGGAGGTGTCCTTAATGAAAAGGCGACCTTTAAGATTCCACAATTTAGCCTCAATTAAATGTCAGAGATTAGCTACCAAAATTTTTGTAGATGGAAAATTCAAGTATCATATGAAGAATATATATCCCAAAATGTAGACAATTCAACCTTTGAAACACCAACACTAATCTTCAACAATATCTTATAAGCAAGGTATATAAGTTTTATGATAATTTTGCCTTAATGTTGATTCAACAATTCATTAGTTGTCTATTCAACGAATGACTCAGCTAACATCAAGGCCACAAACCTCTTCACAACCATTATATATTCATGGAGTTGAATCCAAAAAGGAAAATAGAAGACAACAGAGAGATGACAAATATTTTTGAGATGTTTTAATGAGATATTAAGATATGTGAAGTAGGAGTACAAGAAACGTCACCTAAAATTTACAGGTTTCAATCAGAAGTATTAAATTTTAATGACGGAGGTGTCCTTAATGAAGGAAGGTATTTTACCATAATCGAAACACATCTATAATGGCAGTTGTGAGGGAAAAAATAACAGAGGAAGGCAACAAAACATTGCACCTTCTTCAGGTAAGCCTGTGCAAAATGGTAGCAATATTATTAGGGTTAAAATGGCAATATCGAAGCAAGAGCTGGAGGCATTTCTTGTGGAACGTTCTATAAAGGAGAAATCAATAGAACATGTGTGGCTTGAGCTTCAGTCTAAAGTCGAGCATGTTGAAGAAGATTGTACTGCCAAAATATGCAAGGGTGTATGGAGACCATCGTTGGAGAGCATTCCAGAGATTAAAAATACTTGTTATTAATGTCGCTGGTAAGTTTCTAATCCGTGCCTTTGCCCCATATAAATTTGAATAATATCATAAATATAATTTTGTAGATTTAGTAATTTTTTTATATCATAAATATAATTTTGTAGATTTTGTAATGATGCGTTGTGTCAAAGTGAATTTATCATTTTACAAACAAAAAAATTAATTTAGTTTTTAAAATTTAAATAGAAATGGGGATTTTTTGGAGTGATTTCTCTATGAGAAGGAAAGCATCTCTATGAGTTAAGTTCTGTTGGTGGCCTCGGCGTTGACAAAACCCTGGGTTAAAGTGAGATAAAATGCATAAAAATTCTATACATAACTTGGTATAAATATCTGTGAGCAGTAATAAAAAAATGAGTGAGAAGAATTATCAATTTCAATGAATAAATTAAGGAAATGTGTAAGAAATTTTTTTCACATAAATATATTAGTTAAATGTGGATGAAGTTACCTCTCTCTGAAAATGAAGATGAAATAATTCTGCTCAAAACCAGGGTTATTATTAGAACCTCTAGGAGTAAGCTAACAACATACTTATGAAGAGCTATGAAGAGCTGAGAAGGAAAAATAGCTTTGAGATTTGAGACTTATACTCTATGATAAGTTCTTTGCAATCCATCCCATAAGGTTATTATTTTCAATGTTTCCAGCCAACTAAGTAGTTCATGATTGAAAAAAAAAAAAAAAGTTTTTAAAAATATGTCTCACAGTAAAAATATGCATTTAAAAAAAAAAAATATATATATATATATATATATATATATAATTTTGGGAAACTTAAGATCCTATGAGGCTCTTACTATATAAAACAAACAACTAGAGGTAGTCCTTAGTTTAGAAGCTAAGGATAGGAGGGAGAAAATGCAGAAAATGCTTCATTCCCTCTCGTTGTAGGCGGTGAAGATAAAATCTAGTTATTTGGTTCGCTCATCCGAACTGTATTGTTGCTCAATGAGCTTATAAATGGCATTACAAAAACATGTATATGTTCCCTAGAGTCCCCTTCCGTAGATTTTGTAATGAATGTGTTCTGTCAAAGTGAATTTATCATTTTATAAACAAAAAAACAAAAAAATAGTTTTAAATATTTAAATAGAAATGGTATTTTGTGAAGTGATTTCTCTATGAGAAGGAAAACCTCTCTATGAGTTAAGTTTTTTTGGTGGCATTGGTGTTGGAAAAACCCTATATTAAAGTGAGATAAAATGCATAAAAATTCTATACATAACTTGGTATAAATACCTATGAGCAGTAATAAAGAAATGAGTGAGCAATAATAAAAAAATGAGTGAGAATAATTATTGATTTCAATGAATAAATTAGTCAGCATCCGAACCAAGAGCAAGGGTGAAAGCACTATGCCCAAACCTATACGCAAGTATCGTTTCACCCATTGTAGAAAAGAGAAATGTTGATGAAGTGGGGGATATGTTCGGTATAGAGAGTATGGGACTATCTGTATTGATTCCAAGAGTAGAGTGTAGAATAGTGGTATGCATGCTTATGCCCTGGAACTTTATTATAGACATAATGTAAGTTGGATGTGGTACTGCAAAGAGAAATGGAACATCATCAAGAAACATACGCCATTCCACCCATAGATCATTGTTTGATAATATTTGTATTCGAGATCAAATCAAGAGCATTTCACTTCATTGATCAATGTTCATCAGTACAACGACCTTATTAGCTTACCCCCATTATATATATATATATATATATATAGTTTTGGGAAACTTAAGAGCCTCTAAGGCTCTTACTGTATAAAACAAACAACTATAGGTAGTCCTCAGTTCAAAAGCTTAGGATAGGAGGGAGACAATGCAGAAAAGGCTTCGTTCCCTCTGGTTGTAGGCAGTGAAGATAAAATGCAATCATTTGGTTTTTATACACACAAAAGCCCATTTATCACTTCAATGGGAAATATATTGTGGTGGTCCCCAAACCAGCAATAAAATGCATATTGGCAATGCATTAGACTGTCATTTGACGATGGCAGAAGCACGAGTTGACCAAGCTTATAGATATTATGCCACAATACAAGAAAAAAAAAATTTGTAGAACCGAGCTAATATGTAATCCCAATTCATAGCGGTGAAAAAAGGGAGAAAAAAAATATGTAGCATGGGAATCTCTAACGCAATTGGTACTATCAATGCAAGATCTCAATGACATTATAAATATCTTGAATTTTTATAAACATTATAAATATATGAAATATAATATCATGAATTTTTATAAACATTCTAACTATTTTTAGAGCCACAGCATGTTCCAGAGCCAGGAGCACCAGAAACATATCGATACAAAGACCCGGTTGGAGATCGAAACCCAAAAGCATAAAAGAAAGTCACAAAGAGAGAAATAGAGGCAAGAGTATAGCTATCAAAGGAAAGGGGGATAGAAATAAGGATGACAATACCAATACCAAATATAGTTTCATGTCCTCCCATTGCAAATTTAGTAGAGCCAGAGCCTGTTCTAGAGCCAGGAGCACCAGAAACATATCGATACAAAGACCCGGTTGGAGATCGAAACCCAGAATCAGAAAAGCAAGTCACAAAGATAGAAACAGAGGCGGTAGCATAGCTATCAAAGGCAACGGGGACAGAAGCAAGGATGACAGTACCAATTCCAAATATAGTTTCATATCCTCCCATTGAAAATTCAAATGTTTTTTAAAGAAACGAGATCAATGCATACACATTTTATAATAAATCAATTCAAAAATTATAAAAAAAACAAACCATTTATGAATTATAGAAATATTTATACATTTATATAGTCTCATTCAAGAATGCCTGGAACACCTGGAACCGAGACGTGGAGAGGTCGAGCACGGCAAGGACGCAGAGAGGTCAAGCACAGCGGGGACGTAGAGTGGTCAAGCATGACGGGGACGCAGAGAGGTCGAACATGCCAAGTCCACAAGGAGCACACCCAGGACGCCCTGCAAACACTACAGAAATCAAAATTAGGAGAAAACCAACACAAAATGGATAAAAACAAGGAAAAAGTCTGAAAAATGGACCAACGGTCACTCAACAGAAGCCCTCTCCAACAGTCACGCAACAAGAAAATGATGAAAATATTCTAGTAATCTGAGGGCTGCTATATTTATAAGAAAAAAGTTCGATCAAACTGTTAATGTCGATTTTTCTACCTTCGGCCAAAAATCCGGTTACCGTTGTCGTCAACGTAAACAACGGAAGAAGTTCGATTACCAACAGAACAAGTTTGGCCGAAGTAATTTCAAAAGTTCGACCGAACTTGTGGGAGAGTGAAATTTTCTAGCGCTTTTCTCACGAAAGTGTAAACCACCTTCATACATTCACCTAAATTTGAATTTTTAACATGAAACGGTATAGATTAAAATAAAATATAATAAAATAAATAAATAAATAAAAACTTAATATACAGATAATATCACTGTTAAGAGTAGAAATTTCCCTTATGTATAAATAAGTTAAATAGAAAAGAAAATAAAAGAATTTAAGAAATTTTAAAATATTAATATGGGACTAAATTGTGATATGCATCCTCAAAAAAATAAAGACAAAGAATACTAGCTAAGGAAATGAAATAGAATACTATTACAACTTTAATTTTTAATATATTATAATTTCACCTTAAAAAATAGTTAAGAGTAGAAATTTCTCTTATCTATAAATAAGTTAAATAGAAAATAAAATAAAAGAATTTAAGAAATCTATAATTATTAATATGGAACTAAATTGTGATATGCATGCTCAAAAAAATAAAGAGAGAAAATACTAGCTAAGGAAATGAAATAGAATACCATTACAATTTTAATTTATTTTTTTTAACTAGAACGGTTATATTATATTGAAGAAAAGCGCTGTTAGGCCCGGGCCTAAGTAGCCAGTACAATCAGAATCGCTACCATAGCAGAGATTACAACGGTCATTACATCTAAACCTCCATTAACCTTTTAAGGAATAGTGGACAGATTCGGGTCTTCTGCATTTAAGCTTATCATCCCTTCTTGAAGTGTACAGCCTATGTTGGCCAAATTATCAGCTTCCTTGTTGAGAGCTCTGAGGATGTGAAAGACATTTACTGAGGGGAAGATCTTCAGCATTCTGTTTACTCTTCCTAATTGTTTGTTGAGCACCGGGTTCATGAATCCCTTCTTGCTGACAATAGCTTTTATCAACACCTCTGAGTCTCCAAAGATCATAATTCCACTTGGATTTTCCTTTCTGACGGTTTGACATGCTTTCCATAAACTTAAAATTTCTGCTTGGTTATTTGATTTCAGCCCCAATCCCCAACTGAATTCCTCTTTGGTCCCATTTGGATAGTAAATCACCCCTCCAGCTCCGGATCTACCCGGGTTGCCTTTTGAGGCTCCGTCAAAGAACACTGTAGTCTTACCTTGAGCTTTCCACCATTGGTGAAATTTGTCCTCCGGCATTCGAATCTGCCAATGTTCCACATAAACCGGTCGGAGCATTGCAGGAGTGATGATCGGACTGGTGAAAGGAGCCAACCACGACCTTTCCTCAGGTCTGAGAGTGCTGTCTTCTTTGTTCTGAGAATGAATCAAGGTCTCAATTAGAAGGGATTTGGCCTAATCTGCCACTTTATCTGCCGTAGTTTCTTTGTTGCTGAATATGATTTCGTTACGGGCTAGCCATAACTTCCAGCACACGTATTTGGGAGCTGCTGTCCACACCTTGTGCCATATGGAATTGCTGGAAATTTTATGAGGGTAGGCAGAGATCCAAGAGAGAAACATGGAGTTGATTTCTCCTTGAGACGGTGGTTGCACATTCAGTCCTACCAGAAAGTAGGACCAAACTTCCTTCGCGAAGTCACATTCCAAGAAAAAATGCCCTGAGGTTTCAAGCGCTGCTTTGCATAGAGCACAGCGATGAGGTCCAACGATGTTCCTCTTGCTCAGATTTTCTCCCGTCAAAATTTTGTTTTGGAACAAGATCCAGAAGAAAAAATTGACTTTGGGTATACTGAATCTGTCCCAAATTAGCTTCCAAACTGTCGCTGGATAAGTCGGGTCTTTTTTACTTTGGATTTGGAGATATCCCTGCTTTGCTGTGTAGGTCCCTGTTGTCCCCCATCCCCAGTGATCTGCCTCATCTTTATGCACCGAAGCGAAGTCTGAGATAGCTCTTTTAAAAGCTGCGAGCTAATTCTCAAGATGCTCTGGTGGCTTGGGTAGTTTCCAATGCTGCCAATTGCCATTGACGTCCCATTCTGATATGTCTTCAATTCTCTTTATTCCTTGCGCTTTAAACCATTCTCTTAGTTCTTTGATGTCGTTGGAGTCCTCAAGCGGTGGATGACCCATTATGCAGTCCCTCCAGATCCTTGTATTTTTCCCATTTCCTGGTACTCTATACAAATGCGTTTTGAAAAAATTTATGCCTTTGCTGCAAAGTTTCCAAACATTACAATTTTAATTTTGAATATAATATAATTTCACCATAAAAAATAATATAGAAGTACATGTTTAAAAGCCACTCATTTTTAAATATGAAAATAAAATTTACAGTAATATTGAAACCATAAAAACGAAAAATTTAGTATTTAGTTTATTATTTTATCGGATAATCCTAGAAGATTAAATTTATATAAATTACAATAAATAATAATAAATTAAAAGATTATCTAAAATTAAAATCCAACTTATTTAGATTATTTGATTTTTTAAATTAAAATGTAACTAAACTAATCTATTGCATCAAATTAAGTATTACTAGCTAATCGATTTTAACTAATATTTTCATTCCCCTCACAGTCATCTTCAGACTATCTTTTTCATTCTACAAGGGGGAATGGTTCAAGAGATGATGAATGAACTTTGTAAATTGTTGTCAACGTGGAGATTTTAAAACTATGACACAAAATAATTAAAAGAAAATGTAAAAAACCTTAATTTACTTGAGCAAATTTTAACCACTAATGATGTTGGCTTACAACAGTGGTGATAGTTTAACAATGTCTAACTCAATATATCAAGTTTCCCTCTCCCATTCTCTCCCCTTGCCCCTCTCTCCCCCTCTTCCCTCCTACCTATTGTCCCATACTCTCCTCCCCTTTGTCTCCACCTTTTTCTCTCTCCTTTTCCATCTTTCTCTCAATCTCTCCCTCACACCCAACCCCACACTACTCTATATTGATGGATCAAGATTCATCTAAAGCACAGATCTAACATGAGCCAAGAGGGATCAAATTTCTTTTGTTACAAACTTATTTTAGAGTGCAAAAAACAATGTGTAATTTTTTACTGTTTAAATTGCATTTTTGAACGTTATAGAGATTACATAACATGTATATTGAGCCATTTTATATTAATTCATTTTAAAATATTATATTTATAACTTCCCATTTGATATTTTATTCTATAAGACATTAAAATATTTTCTTTTAACATATATATATATATATAGTAGACATGTAATGTTAATGTTGTAAGGTTAAAAATTCGTTGCGTTCGCTAGCTGCCACGCCCGTGACTGAGCCTGCGCGCAACTAGGGTTCCTATTCCGCTGCCATGGAATCCTTGGGTTCACCCCAGGCTCCTCCGCCTCCCCCTCCGCCGTCTGCTGAAGATGCCTTCAACTCATTGTTGGCCATGATGCCGAAGAAGAAGAAACCAGAGACTGCCAAATTCATGAAATATTGGAAGATATTCCTGAAATCTCTCTCCCTCTGGAAGCTCCGATCCAGGTCACTCTGTCCCTTGCTGATCGGGCCCTAGTTGGACAGTTTACAGGTCTCTTTCCCTCTCCAAAAATGACAGAGAGCTGGGTTGTTAAAAATTGGACGCCCCTGATCAAGAACAGCGTAACCTCATATTTTCTGGGCAGGGGCTATTTCCTATTCAAATTCATCACCAAAGAGGACAAGGAGCTGATCTTTTGAAATGGACCCTATTTCATGGGACCCTAGGGCCTGTACCTCAAAAAATGGACTTTGGATTTCTATCCAGAAGTGGATTTCCCAACGGTGGTCCCTGTGTGGGTCAGGCTGCCAAATCTCCCAGTGCACTGCTGGAACTGGGATTCTCTGAAGCACATTGGTAACGCCCTGGGAAAATTTATCGATCGGGCAAATAACAAATATCAATATGACTGTGCCCGGATATGCGTCGAGGTGGATCTAGAAGTGGGACTGCCAGAGGCTATAAAAATTAAGGTCGGCAGCTGGACACGTGTGCATAAGCTAGATTATGAACAACTTCATTTTTCCAGGGGCTTCCCAAGCAATGTAGATTCCGAGAAAGGCAAGGAGGAGGGCTGGAATCAGGTCAAGCGGTCTAATACCTCCCATAGAGCCCCCAAATCTGGAGTCCCTAATGGGAAAGGCCCCCTTCCGGCTACTGTCCCTCAGGTCTCTCCCTCGATCGAACATGAAAACAAGTTCGCATCCTTAAGCTCAGCATCAAAGGAAATACAGGTGGTTGAAACGCAAAAGATAGCCACCCCTAATAAAGGAACTGCATCAGGCTCGAGGAAAGGAGAGAATGCCTCAGGAAAACCTAAAGAAAAACATACGGAAGTCGAAGAGGAAGAACAAGACTCAGAGGAGTCAGAGGAGGAATGGGAATTAGGGGAGTCCCAAATTTCGGCTAGAATATCAACAATAGGTCGAAAGACGACCCGGGAAAAAAGAGAGCAGGAAAACTACAAGGATATGCTCCAAGGCAGCCAACCCACCCTTGAGAAACTTTTAGCTAAAACTCTGAAGATGACTAGAAACCAGACCCGGGGCTCCAAGGGAGCCCCTCACTCTCAAAAAAGTAAGTGATGAAGATCGTCTCCTATAACTGCAAAGGTATGGGGAGAAAAGTGAAAGAAGAATCCCTCATAAGTATTTGAAGGATAGAAACCCCAGATATTATACTAATCCCGGAAACAAAAATGGAGGACAAAGACTTCCTCCAAATAAGCAAGTATCTTTGGAATAAAGGGAGTGGACAGGCAGTCTCTGCTCGAGGAGCCTCGGGAGGTCTGGGCTCTCTCTGGAATAACAGCAAGTTCTCGATGGTCTCTTAGATCCTTAATACTCACTATTTTTTCCTGAAACTCCCGCATCTTGACACTAAGGAGGTCATATCTCTATTCAACGTGTATTTCCCAGTGAATGAAGGAGAAAATTAAGAAGGCCTGTTGGCATTCTATCAGAAATCTGGCAGACTCAGTGAACTTGGAAAACATTATCGTTGTTGGTGATCTAAATCTCACTCTACAACAGTCTGAAAAGCGAGGAGGCAGCATCATTAGGGATTCGGCTAGGGAGTGGGTGGAGGACCTAATGCAGGATTGGGATTTTCTAGACATCAAGCCCTCTTCTGGTAAGTTTACTTGGTCTAATAAAAGAGTCAGTCCAAGTCACATTGCTGCTAGGCTCAATAGATTTTTGGTTCATAGCTATTTTCTCCTTTTAGGACTTGAAGCAAGAATACTTATTCTCCCTTGTAGTGTATCTGATCATAATCCTATCAAAATAGAGCTATTGTCCCAAAAGGACCTTGGCCCTATTCCATTTAGATTCAGTCCTCTTTAGATCAAGGACCCGAAATTCCTGAATAAGATCAAAGACTGTTGGAAGTTGCTGGTCAAGGGCTCCCCTTTTTTCATTTAGGAAGAAAAACTCAAAAGAGTCAAGACCATTCTTAAATGTTGGGCCAAATCCCTTCAAAATCCGGTCACCAAGAGAAAACAAGCTCAAAGCAATCTCGAGCTCCATATTTCTCAAATGGAAGAATATGGAATTACTAAAGAAGTCCTAGATAGGGAGGTCGAATTACAACACAAGTTTCATAAGGCATGTTTGTCAGAGGAAGAATATTGGCGCCAAAAATCTCGTAGTCTCTGGCTAAAAGCGGGTGATAGAAATTCGTCCTTCTTCCATAAACAGGCCCAAGCAAGAAGACGCATTAACTCCATCTCAAAAATCAAAGAAGAGGACACAATCCATAAGGACTTCAATAGCATAAAAAGAGCAGCGTATACCCATTTTAAAAATCTTTTCAGTGAAGATGGGGGGAGGAACTACAACTCCAACTTTCTTGATGATTCCTCCAAAGATCACAGACAGGATGAACCATTTCCTTGAAGCTAAGGTCACTAAACAAGAAATAAAGGTGGCCCTTTTTGCCATGGAGCCTAAAAAAACTCCCGGATCGGACGATTTAACTGCCAGATTTCTGCAATTCTATTGGCAGATTGTTGAAAAGGACCTTCATAAAATGGTCTTGAAATCCCAAGACTGTCAGAAAATTGGGGGCAGTACCAATTCTGCCTTCCTGGCACTCATCCCCAAGGAAAAGGATGCCAATGTTTTCAGCAGATTTCGCCCTATTTCCCTGTGTAACATTGGTTATAAGTTGATTACCAAGGAGATAGAAAATAGATTGAAAAGTATTCTTCCCACCATCATCCTAGAGAATCAAGGTGGATTTGTCCAAGGGATGCATCTTGTGGATAATTTCATCTTAGTTCAAGAGGCGATCCATTCAAGCCTGCAGTGTAAAGAAAAGGGCATGGTTATCAAATTAGATCTAGCAAATGCCTTTGATCGTGTCAGACACAGATTTCTCTTGGAATTAATGCACAAATTTGGGTTTGGGTTTTATCAATTAGATCTGGGCTTGAATTTTTTAGCCTTCGATTGATCCTCTGGTGAACGGAAGAGCAGCTGAATTATTCAAAGCTACAAGAGGACTTCGTTAGGGGTGTCCTCTCTCCCCCATCCTCTTTGTAATCCAAGCCTCAGTCCTTAATTTCTATTTGGACAAGAAGCAGACAGATCAAGATATTTTGGGCCTTAACATTGCAAGAGGGGTCAAAAACATAAATCATGCTCTATTTGCTGATGATTCTATCTTGCTAGGGGCTGCCTCTATCCTTACGGCATCAAGGTTCAAAGTGATGTTGGAGGAATTCTGTGAAGCTGCTGGCAGCATCCTTAACAAGGGTAAATGTCACATTTACTACTGGAACACTTCTGCTAGCATCCTCAATGCCATCTCAAGATGTATGGGCTTTTCAGCGTCATCTAGCTGGAATTTGTTCAAGTACCTGGGCCTCCCCATCTTCCAAAGAAGTGCCTACAACAAATACTAGCTCCCTCTGCTCGAAAAATTCAAGCTCAAGATCGAGGCTTGGGGTTTCTCTTGGCTCAACATTGCAAGTAAGTCTGTTCTTATCAAAGCAGTTCTAGCAACCTGCCTATTTTTCAATTCTCTGTTATGTTGGCTCCCTCATATATCCTCAAAAAAATGGAGGAATTTATTTGAAATTTTTTCTGGAAAGGTGGGAAACATAATGAAAACATAATTCCTTTTATAAGCTCGAACAAAGTCACCAAGCCATGGATGGAAGGAGGCATGAGTTTAAAATATCTATGTACCCAAAACGTGGCCATGGGAGCTAAAGTCATTTGGCGCCTCATTTCTCCAAAGCCTAGCTAGGCTCAAAAGGAATTATGGAAGAAATGCTTCCACGGACCCAGAAAACGTTGTCTCAACAATCCTTGCATAAAGACTGGTTCGCAATTAACCAAGCTTTGGGTTAAATCCACCCCTATGATTAATCTGAATGCATACTGGATCCCAAGCAATGGAAAACATATAAAAAATCTGGGAGGATAGTATTATGGACAATCCGCCTCTTGCTGAGTCAACCTCCCCTCAAGCGTTGAAGACTTGGATGAATAACACTGGCCTCACTACTCTCTGGGACATTTCAAGCTGGAAGGAAAACCATTGGCGTTGTTGGAAATAGATTCAAGTTCCACTGAAGTTAAAATGTGATTGGGAGGATTTTTTGAAGTGACTCAATGGATTGGCTCCGATCCACGAAAGGAGAGCTGACAAGCGAGGTTGGGGTCATCATTTGGGCTCGTATTCTATGGCGCTGGGATATAGAAAATTGAAGGAACCTCCCTTCGCCCCTCCAAACCCAACAACGTGGAAGGGGCTCTGGAGATGCAAATCCATCCCAAAATTTGATTTTTTTAGTTGGCTACCTTGCCACAACAGAATTTTGACAAAGGATAGGCTGAAGATTAGAGGTTTTCAGGGACCTTCCAAATGTCGTTTATGCAGTGAAGATGAAGAAAACGCAGGTCATCTACTGTTGAGTTGAAAATTCGCAGAGGAAATCTGGAAAGACATCTTGAGCCCCTGGAAAAACAAAATGAATTTCCCCTCCACCATCAATGAGTTATTTGCTAATTGGCTTCATATGTATCTAGGAGATTTTCCAAAGAGTGAAAGCTTCAAAGCTGCCTGGCTCACCTTGCCCAAGATTGTTTGCTGGCAAATTTGGCTAGAGAGAAATCAAAGACTTTTTAGACATAAAGGGCAGGATGTAAAAATCATCATAGTCAAGATTAAATGTCAATTGAAAGAAAGTTTGGGGGATCAGCTTGAAGATTCTAATTTAAGTCAACAAGAGTTGGATTGGGGCGCCATGATGGGACTCAAATTCTTAGGAATAGTTAGGCAAAGCAAGTCATCCATAGAATGGAAAATTAGAAGCAATGAGAAGGACTTATTAGTTTGGTCCAGCAAGCAAACTATAACTACTCTTTTCTTTGACGGGGCAGCCAAAGGCAACCTGGGTCTAGCTGGGGCTAGAGGAGTAATCAAGAACATTGAAGGCAGAATAAATCTCAATTTTGCCTGGGGATTGGACAACAACACAAGCATGCAAGAAGAAGCATTAACCCTGTTCCAGGGCCTCAAGCAAACCAAGGACTTAGGTATCAAAGAAGTAATTGTAATAGCTGATTCGCAGACCATCATAAAAACAATGGTGGAAAACTCAGTACCTACTGATTTCAGATTTTCTAGAGTGGTGGCTACAATTAAAATTCTGGCCAAGTCCTTTCAGAGCATAAACTTCTTTCATGTGTTGAGGGAGAACAACAAGGATGCAGATTCGGAAGCAAATAAATTTTTCCATCTCTCTGTTGGCTCTCTATTAAGAAACCGGGTCGAAGACTCGGACCCCATTCCCTAAATCAATGCAACCATGTTTTATCGCATTCTGCTAAACCAATTTGTTTGTATCCACACGTTAGGGAATATTGCAGAGATTGATGCAAATGCTAATTGTAAGAATCCTCTGCTCTTAACCTTCTGGGCCAATGAGCTCCAAGAAAGAGAATAATGTTGGGATCAGGGAAAATTTTAGGGGCAAATTTTAGCCCAAAGGCGAATTTTAAGGGATTTTAAATTTTAATAGGGCGAATTTTTAATATAAAACACATTTTCTATAGTTTTATAAAGTTGGTCCAATAATTATTTTAAAAATAATTAATTATTAAATATTAGCCAACCACAGTAAATGCGCATAAAACTGAAAAAATCAAATTCGCCCTCGATTTTCTTTGTCTGGAGCAAATTTCATTCGCATTCGCCTGGATTTACAGGGTCGGAGGGAGGGGTTGGGGTGATTCGCCACAATTTTTGCCGGAATTTACTGGGTATTTACGGGGTCGGAGAGGTGGTTGGGGCTTGGAAGGGGTGTGGAACAGTTGAATGTTGGTCCTTAGATGTGCAAACCTACCAGATTGATGGAGGTCAGAGCGATGGAGGTGGAGATCGATGAAGGTGGAAACGATCTGGACGCATTGACCGATAACAGTTGCACGGGCAACCGGTTCTGGGAGATTGACCACGGTAGCTGGATTTAGAGTTCCAACGTTCAAGATAGCCCATTTCCCCGGTGCCATGGAGCTAAACCCACGCGCTAGGAGGAGTTTGGGCAGTGGTGTTGGCCCTTGGGTTGCAACTGTGATTATATTTTTTTCTATAAATTTGCTGAGTCCGAAATTCGAATGCTTCAAGTGTGAAGCGTGTTGTGATTGTTTCCAATCTCCAGTGCTCTTTTTTGGCGCTCACTTCCAACACAGAGCGACCTTCTCGGCCCTTTGGCTTCCTCCATGGGAGGCGCCATGGCACTGGCATTCTTCTGAAGAACAAGTTCCTGTCTGGTGACAGAAGCCTATCCAGTTTTGCTCGCCGGGAAACCATTTCATGAGCTGCTATGAGAAATATCGATAGTGTGTTTACCAAAGCAGAGGTCAGCACAAGGAACCGGGATTTAGGAGCCGTGCTTGAAGATGTTCCTCATCTCTCGGACTGGTTGCCCAATTTACCTTTAAGAAAATCTTTGCTTAGTATTATGTCATTAGAAATCGTATCTCCTGGGCAAGTTTTTGGGCCATTTATTTTATTTTACAGTAATTTTAATAAGGTTTCTTTCAATTCAGATGGATTCATTAGCTGCCCATACTATTTATTTTTCCTGATAAGTTTTCTTTTCATTACTCTCACTTAAGTTATGAATCGCAACTCCATGGCAAACAATAAACACCAAGCAGTGATGCAGTGAATGCCCCATATCCATTTTAACATGGCAACTGGTAATCAGAGGCGATGCTGCATTTATAGCAATATATTCTTTAAGTATTATAGTCCAATCTGACGTTACAGTATCCTAGATACAATATATCAATTCAGACCCAAGAAAATCTTTGCTTTAACATAATTTCATTATAATTCAGAATCATATCTCTATTGCAAGCTTTTGGGTTTTTTCTTTTATTTTACAGTAATTTCAATAAGTTCGCTTTCAATTGGGATGGATTCATTAGTGTACATATTATTTACTTCTTAAATTTCCTCTGATAAGTCTGCTTTTGATTGCTCTGTCTCGAGTCATGAGTCCAGTTGCACATTAACGCGGTACAATACCCACTAAAAAAGCACTCGACAGTCCTGCATTCATTTCAGTCCAGGATACATATGGTCCAATCTGAGAAGTCCAAGATACATTGCATCTAATTTTAGATGCACAATGCTCACCTTTTAACATTAGAGCTGGAGATTTGCAATGACTTGAGATAAAAAGTAGATATCAAAGAAAAATTTTCCGCATTATTATAGAGAATATAATATTCATTAACATTGAGATGCAGGGAAAGAATTATACATTGAGGCAAAATTTGCAACTTGTTTTTCTTCAGAAGCTTATACCAGTTTTCCCATCACATTTGACATAGAAAAATAAATCTTTCAGTAGAATTAACAAGGAGAAACTAATCCAGAAAGGGAAAAAATAGAATTAGACTGATGATTGCTATGTCAAACAAAATAATGATCTATTCTCAATTTTGACATGGTCAAGTCTGGATGGAGCAGATGATTGCCCGTAGAAACTATAGCCAACGTGTGTCTATAGCAACTATAGCCAAAGTGTGTCTATGCTGTCAAAAACAACTTGAGCATGTGTCTAAGACAGTTGAAAACTGCTAAAAACTAGACCTATTTGATTGTGCAACCCCTAATATCTGGGTGGGTAGAAGAAAATTTTAGACTGATTATTGTTGAACTGAAAAATATTTTCATCCCAAGGGAAGGTAGGCCAAGAGTTTCTCCATAGAGGCATCTACAACAACTACGTAATTGACATAAATTAGTCCAGGAGTGTGCAAGTGTTCAAGTTCGAGTCTTCAAAGTTCCTTGTCTATACAGTGAAATGTCTCGAACCAATGTAGGTTGTCCTTTGATGTATATGAGACCCAACTAGGAGCATGCATTTTAGAAAAGTAGGCTAAGCTCAAAATGAAAATAACATAACTCTTGCTATAGATATGATTAATTCATTGTCAAGTGCTTTCTTCGTTATAGGAGGATAACAAACTCCTACAGGTAGCACTATGTCGTTAAAGTGAACAAGGAAGGGTAGATGTGATATCCTTATCTGAGGCCCTTGGTGGCCTTGAAGATTCAAGAAAGACATTGTCCTCCTGTTGACCATAGTTTTAATTCAAGGTCCTATGTAGGCCTTAGCCCACATAATGAAGTTCTCAGCAAAGCCAAATTTCTTCATAGCTGAGAATAAGAAATTATACCTCACTCTATCCAAGGCATTCACCATATTGAGTTTTATGACTCATGTACTTCTTTCCAGATGGGTGGCTACTGTGAGCGGCTTCCTGAACTCTTATGTTGTTTTCACAAATAAGTCTGCCCTGAACAAAGCAAGTCTGTTTCTCTGCGATAACACATTGCATCAATGGTTTAAATCTAGAAAAGGTAGTCTTACCTAGAATCTTTTAGTTTCTGACGTTAGGGATGATGGTGAAGTAGAAGAAATTTATTTGTTCTTTAAATCTGCATTACTTCCTTGATTCTTCCACATAGCTTAAGAGGTCCCTATTGATATATTTCCCTGCTTACTAAAAATATGTTGAGAACTTGTCCAGACTCTAGACTAGGGACTTTTTTAAGTTTAATATTCCATACTGTTTCTTGGACTTCCTTGCTTGATATGGGTCATAGGAGTTTCTCATTATCCAATTCTTCTAAAAGACATGGATCTTGTCCAACATTTCCTCCCGAGCACTTCCAGTATCTATTCTTATTCTGAAAACAGGTTCCTAAAGTGAGAGAAGGCTACTACTTTGATTTCATTAAACCATCTATTTTCAATCTGTCTAAGAGTTACCTCAGAGATGAAATTTTAAATTCTTCTTGAGTGTTCTTCGTAATGGAAAAATTTAATGCTCTTGTTCCCTGCTTTCAGCCACAGGCTCCTTGATTTCAATCTCCATATTTCTTCTTCGACGATCTAAGCTTTGAATAGTTGAGCACTTACTTCCTTTTCCCCTTGCCCAAGTCTATTCTGAGAGCCCTTATTCTTCAATTTGGGACTTGACTTCTTCAAGGATTCCTGTCTTTCTGGAATGGGACGATCTTCCTTCTGGGATTTAGCCCATTCTTTCATTTCAATTTTAATCTCTTTATTTTTTTCTCCCAGATGTAGGAGGCAAAGCCATGAACTGGGAGAGATCCAAAATTTCTCACCATTTCTTTAAAGTCTGGCTGTGAGAACCATACAGGGCTATATTTTAAATGACCTGGACCAAGTGCTTGAGAGTTTGATATTGAGAGCATAATCGTCTTGTGATTGGATAGAGCACTTGGGATAATTTCAAAATTTAGAATTACTCAAAGAAAAAGGAGCTTTATAAGAGAAACCTATCAAGTCTTTCCACAATGAACCCTGACCCTAGCTCGTTATTGCTCCAATTGAATTTCCATTAAAAAGGTCTTATTCTGAAATCAAGTCTTCAATGGTCCTAATGGTTAAGAACATGTTGGTTTTTTTTCCATTTCACTTATTAAACCTATAGAAAGGGTCCATTTTATTGATTAAGCAAGTTTAAAGATACCATTCCATTGATTTACCCTGCAAAGGGTCCATTCCGCTGATCAAACCCATTAGATGATTTAACGCTTGCAATTTATTTTTCCCATGCATGTAAACCCAAATCATTGGCCCACCTAGAAATGTGTCCCACTTGGTGTATTAGTGTAAGAACACTCTTAAAAATCCTTAGCTCCTCGTCAAGCTCATGAAATATTACTTGCAATCATTCCAAATTGTTTTGACAATTGTTAATCTAGGAAAATTAAAGGAATTTGCACCTATGATTAAATCATAAATCAGTAGGGACTTGGATGTTGTGTATATGTGAATTTTTTTCTAGCCTATGCTTGAAAACTACCTCATAAGGAGCTTCTCCTTCATTTGTCCTTGCAAGCCATTTAGTCGCTAAAAAAGTCCTTGGAGCATGGCTGTTAATTAGCCCAAGTCCTCCATCTTCTCTATGGAGGGTGTAAATGTCACTAGTAACTGAGTAGTTGCCTTCCTCCTCACTTTTATCATGGAAAATGATAGAGGTCCGAGGATATGTTTCAACTTCTTATAACCAATTCATCAAGGGAAAGATAAGTAAAAGAATCACTAGTAACTGACTAGTTTCCTTCCTCACTTTTATCATGGAAAATGATAGAGGATATGTTTCAACTTCTTATAACCAATGCTTTACAACTTAAGGGAGAGGTGTTTTGCAAAGGATGATTAAATTTATTGTAATATTTTGTTGTTTTGTTTAAAGCTTTCAAGTTTTCATTAGGTGATTTGGAGATATGAATTAATTTAGTGGAAATTTTTATATATTTTACATTTGAATGATGTTCTTTGTTTTATAGATGATGACTCATGATGTTATTGTTTTTTGTATAATGATTTATTTTTGCTTTTGGGCTTGGGCCTTGGCACAACATTTTAATAAAAAATTGCATAATTGTTTTTGTGAACATTACACTTATTTTACTTTGAAAGCTACTTACAAATCTAGCAATTCTCAACTCTTGGAAACTATTGATGCAGGTTTCTAGATCGAGGAATATTTAGTGAGATGTCAAAAGCTAATCCTGGGAAGAAACTATCAAGGCAAATTGATGTATTATCATACTTTAAAAAGTCTCAATCCAAGAATACAGATTCTCTTCATGCTTCAAGCTCCTTTGAACAATCTATTACTGAGAGAGATGTTAATTCTTGTGAAAATGCATCTGATATCCATATGATGGATAAAATAATAGGTTCCTCAAGTGATCAGGGTGAGATAAATGCAATTTCAACAGAAATTAGTGATGAAAATGTTAAAGATATTTCCTTGGAAGGTGACACAAACCATTCACGGAAAAGGAAAAAAGGCCAGTGGGCCGTAGCGAGAACATTCCAAGATGATTGGGTCTCAAGTTTTCCATTTATTGAATAAATACCTCCTACAAATGAGGATTTACGAGAATTTAAACGTATTGCATGTAGTTGGAAAAGTTGCAAGGTAGTGAAATTTTAGATGAAGCTAGATACAGTACAAAAGCATGTAGGAAAGGTTTATGAAAATAAAATTGTAAATGGTAAAGAGAAATCTATTGTCAAATGGAAATCTTTGGAGGAATGTCGACATAGCCAATGTGTGGAAGAATACAAAAAATATTTAATAAGTAAGAAGAAACTTGAGGCAAGTGGAGAAACCATCATATCTCAATTTGAAAAGACGATGGAAAGAAGTTTGTTATCCAAGACGATACAATTGAGCACTGTATTTCACATCTTATGTAAAGGTCGTCCTATGACAGATTATCCAGATCAAATGAAATTTTTATCTTTTCTTCACGTGCCAAACTTTCCATCTTCTCATTGGTCCGTAACTAGTGGTTGGGAATGGGAAAGATATCTAGCTCAAGTAGAAAATGATGATTTGAAACAGGAGATTGCAAATGCTAGGTTTTTGGCATTGTCTTTGGATGAGGTTACAACTATTTATAATACTTCATGGATCTGCATGAGCATTTATATGGTTAATGACCATATTAGGCATTCCTATCTACTTGGGATTAAAAATATGAGAGAGACTTCTACAGCTGGAAATATTTATGAACTTGTTCTTAATACTTTGAAGGAAAGTGGTATGGATCATTTAATGATTGCAAAAAAGTTGGTATGTGTTAGAGCAGATGGAGCATCAGTAATGCAAGGACAAAGGAATGATCTTTGTGTTAGACTAAAACTATCAGCTTCGCCATATATGATTAATATTCAGTGTATGGCTCATAGGATGAATCTTGCATTTAGAATAGTAAGCAAGTTTCCATCAGTTTCAAAAGTTGAAGATCTTGTATGTGTGACTCATGCATACTTTTCTCGTAGTCCCAAACGATATTTAGAGTTTCAAAAATTTGCAGATGGTGTTACGGATGGAAAAAAAGTACTGAAAGATGTTGATACAAGATGGATCTCATTAAATGGACCAGCTCAAAGACTATTTAGTGAGTTCAAATCTTTGGTAAGGTTGATGTATGAAAATCGCTACAATGTAGACAAAGCTCAAGATCTTATTTTTCGACTAACTGATATAGAAACATTATTGACATTGGCTGGAATTATTCCTATGCTACATGAAATGAATGTCCTCGTGAAAATGTCTCAGAATCGCACAATGTATATCACCGAATACATAAATGTGAGAAAGTCAGCATGCCTTGCAATGGATAATTTGTATATGATGTCGGACTCTTTTACTGGTCCAAAGTTTACAAGTTGGACTAAGATCATCGATATAGAAAATACTGAAAAAAATTTGATGTTTGATGAAAAAGGGATACTATGTATCACAGTGCATGGGTATATGGTCCCATTTCATTATATTAGTAAGACAGGACGAATCACCAAAGATTGCCCTGTGTCAAGAAACCAATTTGATAATATTGTGATCTCAGTGAGACAAAATTTGATAGAAATTGCAACATCACTATTATCAGAGATAAGAGAACGACTTCCTCGAGATGAATTGTTGGAGGCCATGTGTGTGGTATACCCTCAATATTGGAACAATTGTCAGTGTCCAAGAAATTTAAAAGTCTCTTTTCAAAAAAGATTAAAATGTTTAGTAAACCACTTTTGCAAGAAAGTCTCGATACATGGAGAACAAATTGAAGGTATTTTAGATTCATCAAAATTGTATCAACAAGGTGGACGCTTTGCTGAAACAATGTGGAAGAAATATCCTTTTTTGGATAATCCTAATGAAAACGGTGCTATAACAAGATTATGGAATACTTTAAGTGCTAGCCAATACCTGCAAGAAAACATATCAGAATATTTCAAATTAGCAAATTTGTGTCAAACCATGATTTTGGGATCAGTGGAGGATGAGAGAATGTTTAGTGCATTATCATTTTTGAAGTCAAATTTGAGGAACAAGCTTGATAAACATGTGGATACATGTTTAAGATTATATGTAACAAAGTATGACGTTGACAATTTTCCATATGAAAGAGCACTAGCGCTTTGGCGATTAGATTGTGATAGAAGGGGAGAAAACAATATAACAAATTTATATAATGAACTTGATACAGAACATAATGTTTTGGAGGCTCATAATGACAGTACATCTGGAGAAGATCATGTTCACAATGTAGAAAATGATGACCAAGATGAGAACTGGGAAATTGAAATACCCTAGGACTCTTATTTTGGTATACATGTTCTGTTGATCATGAAAGATTACTACATGTCAAATTCAAGTAAAAATGGGTTCTATATGTTGTATTTTTCATTGTAACATTGCAGCTACATTTCTTTCATGCGTGTTATTTTAAGATTGATGTTTCATATTTAATCCTTACATTGTTTGTTTCTTATTTGTGACAGGAAATGAAGCTGGATTTGATGATTCCGGGACTTATTTCTTTTCACATAGATAGTGTCTGACTAGTATTAAATGATAAATAACTAATTTAACAAGACTAACGCAAAGCATCAATGGGCTCATTCAAGTACATGAAACTACCCTGATGTCTAGCTCTGACATCTTGGAAAATTTTAATGGTATATATGTTGCTTGTGTTTGGGGAATTTTGCTGAGTTTCGAGTTTTATATTTTTTTGGAAAATAATTATTGATATTTGGAAAATGTGTGATTTTATATTGGTATTGGAAACGAAGCTGGTTTTGATCATTGATTGGAAATGAAGTTGGATTTGATGAATTTGGGACCTATTTCTTTTCACATATATAGTGTCCTAGTATTAAATGATAAATAACTAATTTAAGAAGTCTAACGCTAAGCAACAATGGGCTTATTCAAGTACATGAAATTGTGTTCATGTCTAGCTTTGATATCTTTGAAAATTTTAGTGGTTTGTTTGTTGCTTGTTTAGAGGATTTTGTTGAGTTTGAAATTTTTGGTTTGTTTTGGTCAGATATTTTTAGTCCCTTGAATTCTTATGGGCCTCATATCATGCATAGATCGATAAATCTAGTTTTATTATTATAATCATTATTGTTTTCTTTATATATTTGGTGGTTTGAGGAAAGATATTTTATGTCCTTTCACTTTGTGGCATGATTTCGACATCTTCACCTTTTAGAATATATTAAAATATTTTTCTTATAATAGATTTTTCTTGGAAAATAATTATTGATATTTGGAAAGGGAAATAAGCCCTGGCAAGCTAAGCGAAGAGAAAAAATGTCTATGTACTAGGTTCCTGCGCATTCATCGTAGGAGACCTATTAGCATGAGACAGACATTCCTTTTATACAATTACACTTTTGATGCCAAGGCGGAGCTAAGTTCATTGACCTGGGAAGAATAGTGGCAGTTGATCATAATGCTAAGGAGATTAGAATGATGGTTTCACAAACAGTTGACCATGCCACCAATGCTGGTGGAACCAAAGGAACCGCATCAGCTTATTATGATTCTTTCGAGATTGCTCAGGGTGAAACCGAGGCTATTTTGGGAAGCATGGAAGGTAGTTGTGGTTGCCTAGCATTTAGTAGCAAGGTATTCTTATGTTTATTGCAGATTCTTGGAATCTCTTGAAATTTGATGGTTACAAGAGGGTCAATTGTTTGACCTTTCTAGTGACAGTCAGATTCCTAGATATTCCTGGAATCTGCAATCGTCATAAGTGCAGCAATCAGTACAATAGCATGTGTTTAGTTTTAAGAGGTAACATGTTTAAATCCAAAAGCATTGAATACCCCTTCCTAAATTCACATATGTATTCCTTAATAGATTTTAATATTCATAGTTCAACTACCTCTTTATTATTGTAATTAACTACAGGGAGACTTTTTTGGGCAGTTTGATTGTCTACTGGGTGTTCTATGTAAATGACTGATTGTATTAATGTCGTTTGTGTGCAGGAGTTCTTGATATGAAATGTGCACTCTCTTCAGGAATACAAAGGGCATGCAGACAATTTTATTTGCTATCTTCTGCCTAGAACACCCTATTCACATGCTCAATATACTCCAGGTGATCTCTTATATTTTACTGGCATTGAAATTTAGTACACTTGCTCTCTCTTATTCTAAATTTAACACTATATGTTGTTGTGTAAGCAGGAGGTCTTCTTTACACATTGCAGGATACTAATTTGCAATATGCTTACAATTTTTGCTTCCTTTTGGGAGTCTATGCTTAAATTTTCTTTTTTTGGGGAGTCTAAATTGGATGTAAAAATTATGGGTATTGATGATGAATGCAGTTACCTCAAAGGTGACAGTAACGAGGACTAGTCCTAAGCAAAGCCAAACTTGTATATTAGATTAGACATAAGCGTAGGTGAGGTCCGAAGAGTTTTTCTTCAACAGTCTCACCTGACTCATGAGCATATTGTGCAGAAGACTTTGGACCAAGTCGAGTATATATATATATATTACATTTGTGTCTCTGTAAGATGTATAAATATCCAGACCTGTTAACCTCGTATAGCTTGTCCTCCAATGAGTGCTAAAGAGCGAGTGATCTTTTTAATGGACACAAAATTTTAAACTTCTGAAGTATTTCTCTTGTTACTTTGCATTGGAGGCATAAGAGCAAGGGCATCAAAAAGTTTGTTGCTTGCTCTTCTTGTTACGATTCATAAAAGCTTGCTTATGCTCATTATCATTAGGTCTCCTATAATTGAAATTGAGCTCTATGTTTTAAAGCAACCTTGTCTTTCATGCTATATGATGTAAGTTTAGAATGGCAACAATAATTCTGACAGTATAAGACAAATCCATCCGAATGGCCAGTCCTTGACTAAGACATGTTTAGCTGCATTATGTCACTAGAAATATCCTGTCTGCAATAGAATTTGACATTGATGCTTTTATTAAGTCTTTTTATATTTCAATCCACTGGACTTGGATTTGTAGGCAAACAGACTAATCACAAATATGGCTGAATTAACTGTTCTTTTTAGTATACTAACGGCCTCCAAATTACATTCCATCAGGCCAATATTTGTCTCCACACAATCCTGATGAGGGGCCATCTCTAACTGGTTGGAGGGTGCAGTGGTGGGAAAGTTCATGTCAGCAGGTTGCACTGCATCCCCTTTTTGAAAATTCTAATACAAATTTTGGTGGACTAAAAGCAATGACAACAATCTGGACCACCAAAGTAAATAAGAGAATATCTCCAATAAAATACTTCAAAGGTCCTTGACCCCTTGCTACACCTAGAAATTTGTCAGCATCCCAGACATCGGTAGATTAAAATGGTGGAAATAGTGACAAATTAAACTCTAACCTAGCTAATCAGCATAGTGACATAAGGATGCTAGCAAAAATTGTCTTTTCAAGTCATGGAGGGAAGGTTGCTTTTGCTTTTCGGTATGGTGATGTTCATTTATTCCATGACAGTAGCTTTAATATCATAGATTACTACTGTGCCACAGTTGGGGTTTTTGTTGCCCTACCAGCTTTCTCTTCTACTAGCTGTTTCCTAGCCTATGTTTGTCATGATAACAACAAGGATTGGATTGTACCGAAGATTCTACGTATTCTACCTCCTACTAGTCAAAGTAGTCCAGGGAAAGGTAATGCAGCTTCCTAGGAACGATCTATAGCAAACAGGTATGAAGTTGATTTTTCTTTTCATCTTGTTGCATCTCTGTATTTATGTTGTGGTTTATTTCACTGGCCTACGGTTTGATTATTCTTATCCATTACCAGATTTTGGCGGGGCCTCTCAGTTGGAGTTGATTGGTGGGATGTTGTTGGTTGTGCACAAAGTGCAGCTGAAGATGACATAGGTAGAATTAATGTACATTATCAAAATGAAATCAATTATGTGTTGGTGAAAGATAATTTAAGTGATGATGGGAAGCCTCTTATGTTAACAAGCCTTTGTGACTCATTTGTATTCATTCAAACTGCAAAATGGGAGGAATACTCACAAACTACTATACTATAAATCCAAGTATAATTTTTGATGCAAATATTGTTTCTGCAATTGGAATATATGTTCAAAGGTCCCCATCTATGGTTTGACCCTTTTTGATAACAAGTTTAAAATGAGTTTTTGGCATCTCTTGATTCCAAGGACGTAGGTGGCAATTTGGTTGAACATATTACATCACAGTGTTCCTCTTTTCATGGTCAGTTCATATAGATGTTTTGTATATTATGTTGGTAACACATGGTACAATTGTTTTTGAAGGATATTAGGCAATAATACGATCTCCCCAATCATCCCTTGTTCAAGATAAATGGAGCTAAGTTTTCCTATCAACAAATTTTAAGATTAACATTGACCAGAGTATGAAGCTACAAATATGACGTTGACAATAGAGATATCCATTTCTTTGTGGAATAATGCTCACACGGTGCGGCTAAGGGAGAAAGTTGTGTCAGATTATTTCTAAGAAAATATATTAATCTCCAAAATTATTTAATATGGGGCATTCAAGTCTTTGGCAAACGTGTTGATAAGCGCTCCTATGGTGCTTTTACAAAATGGGATATCAATTGCATGACAATTTGTTACATTTTGGTAACATGTCATAAGTTTATTTATTTGTTGGCATTATGTTCAAAAATTATCAGCCAAATATATACATTTTCCATAAATGCATATAGGTTGAAAAATGGGTCAAGATCACGAATAGGTGGGAGTCCTTTGGGAGTATCAAACACCTTGGAATGATTGTCCAAGAAATTTTGGAGATCTGGAGAAATAGATGATTTTCATGTTATGTTGGGTATGTTGGATAGTCTGGTGTGCATTACTATTCTGGCCACAAATCTTGGAAGAATGTGCGATTAGGGTTTCATTATGGGTGTTCTTTTCAGGTAAATTGTGAGAAGGTAGAGTTTTGAAGGGGTTTTGAATTTGAATCATGGAAGTTGAGTGTTGCAACCCTCGGTCTTCTGCTTAGGGGTGTGAAGTTGAGATGAAGCCAACGATGGTGGTGAAAGATACGCTTAATCAAGGATGCATGCAATATGGGTTAGTAATTAGATTCAAATCAATTCATTAAAACTAGGTGACAAGAATTAGATGCACTGCTATTGCACATGATTTTTTTAATATTTTCTTTTTTTTTTTCTTCATTTTTGAGGTTTTATATGACTATAGATATAGAGAGAATCCCATAATACAATTCTTTGTATTTGAAATTAATCTCCTGTCAGTCTTTTTACATTTTCTTCAAATCTTGAATTCGGGAGTTTTTCTAATGCTCTAAAGCCTTCTGGTCAAATTCTGTGCTGTTAGTATAGATTAATTTCAAAATAAGAATTTTACAATTTTTCATTTCATTATTTCTTCAATATTTTTACTCATGGAGCTCTTTTATTTTTGGGGTTCACTAGGCTGAACGCATTTTTTCTACTTTGGGAATATCCTCTCACATGGAACCATTGAGTGGTGTAATGGCATCGGGCATGCGATATAGTAGCAGAGTATTTGATTGCTTTTTGCATTTTGTGGTAGGATGGTAGAGAAGACAAGGATCTGGGACACTCCGATTCTAATTGTTGCTAGCCTAGTTTCAGCTACTGCCCTCACTAACATTGATGTGAAATTGGCACCTAGAGCATGCAATTGGCAATTTGAACAATTTTTCGTATGGATGCATGAGCCATATGAGTGCATGCCTACATATTTCATAATTGTTATAAAAAATATGTGGGAATATGCATACATTTCATCTCATGTACCAAGATAAGGGATCAATTTAAAATTTTATTGCTAATTTCCATTGACCTAAACATTTGGAAGTCAATATGCCCATATCATGAAAATATAAGGTGAATGAAATAAATTTAACCCCAAAATTTTCACGGTACTTATTTATAGCACCCTTGAACTTGTTTAGTAATGGAACTTTTTGTGAACAATGAGGAATTGTGTGTTCCTATATTCCAGTAGAAGTTATGGGGTAGCCTCTTTGTGTCCTTGAGCCAGAAATACATTTATGTTGGCACCCTTCAATGGAGTGGGCTTTATTTAAAATTTCTCTCTAACAGCGAGGTCTATAGAACATCACTTCATCTAATTGTTTGAACCATGGTATCGAAATTGTGTCAAAACTTACTGTCTGAGAAGTTATCATGGCCATTCACTACCTTTCTTTATGATTTGGATCTTTCATTATACCAAGTATAGTTGTCTATTTAAGGAGGAGAAACTTTAGACATTCTCCTTAAATGGTAAAAAAATATAGCAGATTCTTTCATCTAATTGTTTGAACCATGGTATCAAAATTGTGTCAAAACTTACTATCTGAGAAGTTATCATGGCCATCAACTACCTTTCTTTATGATTTGGATATTTCATTATACCAAGTATAGTTCTCTATTGGAGGAGAAACTTTCGGCATTCTCCTTAAATGGTAAAAAAATGGAGTGGATTCTTTCTTTTGCTAACGTAGGAAACCTATAGTTGGTGCATGTGTTCTTTATGTGGATCTCATAGAACAAGAAAATAGGTTGTGCTAAAGTGGCCTCTTTGTATTTCTTACATGAGAATAGTAATTCTATGGGTGTCATTATTTTCTTCACCTTAATTTACTTTCTACTAAGAAAATGAATCTCAGGGAATTGAAGTGTGTGCAAAAGTATCATTCATTAACGCGGGGCTATGAAATTTTTGTTTTTAACTCTGGAGGAATGCATCCTGGTTATTTTTTGTCCTTAACATAAATATTTAGGTAGTGAGTGCCTACATTGTTTGACATGCATACCCATACTATATTTGGTATTTCTTCCTTGAAATAAAATGGAGATATTCAATACATTGTTCTTTAATGTAGCATTTATGCCTTTTATTTAATTATATATAATTTTGATATATTATTATTGGTATCTCCATGCATCTTACAAAATGGTGAAAAATGTGCCATATAGGGATGATTTTACTGATGTGTGTTTTCTTGATACTGATAATTGATGGCAGATGTTCACACTACCGTCGAAGATGCCAAATAAGGGCTCTGTGTTGTAATGAAGTCTTTGAATATAGGCATTTTCATAATGAGGCCAAAGTATGCTTCTTTTTCTTTATTGCATTCGTAGCTATTTCAAGTAATGCATACCCGATATTGTTGTAACAGTCTTTATCATAGGCATTGTCATAATGAGGCCAAAGTATGCTTCTTTTTCTTTACCGTACACCATACCGTATTTGGTATTTCTTCCTTGAGCCGCAATACATTTCTCATGGCACCCTTCAATGGAGTGGGCTTTATTTCAAATTTCTCTCTAACAGCAAGGTCTATAGAACATCACTTCATCTGTTTGTTTGAACCATGGTATCAAAATTGTGTCAAAACTTACTATTTGAGAAGTTATCATGGCCATCAACTACCTTTCTTTATGATTTAGATCTTTCATTATACCAAGTATAGTTCTCTATTGGAGGAGAAACTTTGGACATTCTCCTTAAATGGTAAAAAATTGGAGTGGATTCTTTCATTTGATTGTTTGAACCATGGTATCAAAATTGTGTCAAAACTTATCTGAGAAGTTATCATGGCCATTAACTACCCTTTTTATGATTTGGATATTTCATTATACCAAGTATAGTTCTCTATTGAAGGAGGAGAAACTTTGGGCATTCTCCTTAAATGGTAAAAAAATGGAGTGGATTCTTTCTTTTGCTAATGTAGGAAACCTATAGTTGGTGCATGTGTTCTTTATGTGGATCTCATAGAACAAGAAAATAGGTTGTGCTAAAGTGGCCTCTTTGTATTGATTACATGAGAATAGTATTTCTGTGGGTGTCATTATTTTCTTCAGCTTAATTTACTTTCTACTAAGACAATGAATCTCAGGAAATTGAAGTGTGTGCAAAAGTATCATTCATTAACGTGGGGCTATGAAATTTTTGTTTTTAACTGTGGAGGAATGCATCCTGGTTATTTTTTTTCCTTAACATAAATATTTAAGGTAGCGAGTGCCTACATTGTTTGACCTGCATACCCATACTGTATTTGGTATTTCTTCCTTGAAATAGAATGGAGATATTCAATACATTTTTTTTTAATGTAGCATTTATACCTTTTATTTAA